>OY365807.1:2643349-2695849 GCA_959347315.1 Bimastos eiseni | reverse complement strand
ACGTATCAATAGGCCCTACTTAGTATTTACTGAAACTACCAGACGCGCAGTGCAGACTAACTAGTGCAGTCCTTAACTTTGGCAATATATCGATTTTGAATTGTAGGATTAATTTCAGTGTGATCGATTGAAATTTGCACAGTCTATTGCTCACACTTTGAGGAAGAATGAACGAATAGCATTGATTGCATAATTGACAACATAGCATAACACGGTAGAGATGTTAAGAAAACGCATATTATAATGATTTCATTACACTGGTGATAATAGTAATAATAATTATTTTTATTACGACGTAATAATACGTATTGCTATAGCAATGCAGTAGAGACGTTCAATTTTTGACATTTCAAACCGAATTTGTTTACATCTGGTTCTATTCCACCCACTTCATGTATCTTCATTCCCTTCTCCTTCTCCTTCTGTTATCCATGTATCTTAACAACAAAGACCCGTCACGACCCGCTCCGAGTCGGAGGACCATATCACGCAGTTGAATGGCTTCTACATGCAACTAACAAACCAAGATTGTTGACTCACAAAAAGGACCAAGGCCCAAACAAAAGAGGATTTGCGGAGCATGCTACAGCGAATGGAAACTACACAACAAGAATGGCCTCGTGCACAGACATGGACCCAGGGACAACCCGTGCCCAGGTTCTCACAAACCACCAATAGGTCCCCATGTCCCGACAGAGGAACCTCCCGATACGAGGAGACAACAGCCAGCAACATCTCTGAGTACAAATGAGATTAATGTAGTCAATTCGATTCCATATCCATGCTTGAATGCCAGTCCGATGAAACACGTACCCAAAGCAGCCAGACCAGGTTTGAGCGCCTTGTTAACCACAATTATAGTACGGATTCTCCGAAATTCATGCTCCCCGGCACAATGGCGGCAGCTTTTTACTTTTGGTGCACTGACATTAGCCAAGCCCACAAGAGGAGGCAGACGTCATTGCATGACCATAAAAAAATCAAACAAAGATTTCCTGGCCAAAAGCTCCAAGGAGATGCTCTTGACTTGCTCTTTATCGGACAACAGGGATCAGAACATAGAAATTAAGAGGGAAAACAAATGAAACAAACGAAGGCTTCAGCCGTGGCCTCTAATTGGAAGATGGGAATATCTTACCAGCAGCAAGGATTCTGAGCTCGGACGACAAGCCAATCCCAATTAACGAGACCACATGGGAGGCGCTCAAAACAACATCCGCCCCCACCTCAGAACCAGGAGCCAGTGCCCTGGCCACCGGATGCCGCCCCGCTTCAGATGGCCAATGAGAACGTAATGAGATGCATTCGCAACTTCTCGGCGGGATCGGCCAGGAGTCCAGATGGCAAACGCCCTCAGCACATCCTAGAGTCAGTAAGCCACCCAGACTTGGCCCGTCTCTGCTAGCCTCCAAAACGGCTTTGGTAAACTTGCTTCTCGCAGGAGAATGCCCTCCTGAGATTCGAGCAACCTTTCTCGGTGGAACTCTCTTCGCCCGTAGGAAAAGCAATGGAGGTCTGAGACCCATTGTCATTGGATACTGCTGGCGCCGACTGACAATCAAATGTGCCAGCTCATACGCGGCGCCCAAAGTTGCTGGATACGTCTCTCCCAGGTTGAGTCGGAGTGGGTGTACCCGGAGAATGTGAGGCAGCAGTACACGCAACAAGACGTTTTTGATCAGTTAGACTATGAAACCATCATAAACAAAATAGATTTCTCCAACTCATTGAACAGCCTGTACAGATTAGAATGTTGACAGCACTATATAACATTCTTCCTGAACTTTCACCTTTTTGCAATCTAGCTTACATGGAAGGCTCACATCTTAAATACGGTCGATACTGCGTCTTGTTCCAAGTGGGGCCCCAGCAAGGTGACCCTTAGGGTCCCTTACTCTTCTGTCTTCCTCTACAGCCCATCCTCATCCAAATGAAATCGCCGCTCACCGTACGTTTTATGGACGACCTAACGCTAGGTGGCAGGGTGAAAGATGTTGCGGAAGATATAAACCGACTCGAAGCCGAATGCGAAAAACTCCGCCACTGTTTGGACTTTGACAGTGCCAGTACCAAGCCTAGAGAAAGTAGGAGGGTGACACCAAATCATCTTCGATATGGAACGGTGTCATTAAAAATCAACACACGCAAATGCGAGAAACTCGGCCTGTTCCTAAATCAAACAAAATGTGAGATCATGTTGACTTCTGCTGATATCCAAAGAGACATCGAACCATTAAGACAGTTCAGATGAACCAACCCTTCAGAGGTCACACTCCTAGGCGCACATCTGTAAACGGATACGGTTTAACGAACACTTTGATTGCGCGCATAGTGGAGCTAATACGCATGGTGCAAAAAATAACGTCCATCGCCACACATGACGCCCTCATCTTGCTCCGATACTCGCTGAGTGCCACCCGACTATTATATACCCTCAGAAGCTGCCCATGCGAAGGCCACAAAGGACTGGAGGAGTATGACAAGGGCCTTGAGGGTAGGTATTGCTGAGGTGCTCAATCTTGTTCTCACCGACGAGGCATGGCTCCAGGTCACTCTGCTTATCAAAAGAAGCAGGGATTCTTATCAAAATCTTCATCTAAAGAGGAGGACTGGACATCTGATTGGTGGCTTCGCTGGCACTCTCTGCCTTCTTGGCATCGACCGCAGCCACTGATATACTCCACCCGAGGATTCAAAAAAGAACCCTGCAATGGAGACTTGACGATGAACCCTGAGGGTGACGGTGGGTTACAGATTTGGGTTACCCGTCTGTTTACCTCATTGCTGTCCATGCGGTCCCTGGTCGAGGAAAACAGATATCACGGTCTCTCATGTGGCCTGGGCCTGGGACTCTGGCCCTGACACACGGCCCTGAACGACTTTATTTGTAGGAGTCTAATCCGTGAAGGGATCCCCACTGTCAAAGAGCCGGTAGGCCAGACGCGACCTTACGGGAAAAGGCCAGACGTACTCACTCATATACCATGGCGGGCAGGGCGATATTTGATATGGGACGCGACAGTGTCAGATACAATGGCCACATCATACCTGCCAGGAACGTCACAGATAGCGGGCGCAGAGGCCGAGGGGCGGCGAACCTCAAAACTCAGAAATACGCCGAGCTAGCCACCACGTACATCATCACACTTTTGGCATTCGATACCTTTGGCCCCATCAATTCCAAGGCCAAAGATTCCTTTAAGAAATGGGACACAGACTGAGCGCCATCACTGGGGAACAGAAAGAGACGACCTTCCTCTACCAGCGCATCTCGATGACTATTCAACGCTACAATGCAGTTGCTTTCAAGGGAACTTTCGCTGCTCAGGAGACCAACGAGCGGGCCACTCCGGACGACATCACCACTAATTTACATTGAACACCTTGACGGGTCTATAATAATAATAACAATAATAATAATAATAATAATAATAATAATAATAATAATAATAATAATAATAAAAATAATAATAATAACAATAACAACTACTACTACTACTCCTACTAGTACAACAATTATAATAATAATAATAATAATAATTATTATTATTATTACTATTATTATTATTATGATTATTATTATTATTATTATTATTATTATACATTGTATAATAATAATAACAATAATAATAATACTAATAATACATTGTATAATAACAATAACAATAATAATAATAATAATAATAACAATAATAATAATAATAATAATAATAATAATAAAAATGATAATAATAATAATAATAATAATAATAATAATAATAGATATTTACTAAAGCCACAACCTTTAAAATTTGAATTAGGAATCCATCCTTGGTGTTTGTGGTAATCCTGATAATATACTGACCGTCTTTCCAACAAGACCTTTGATCTCCTTAGACCACAGCAGGACCTTTTTCTCGGCTGTTGTCTTTGGAGGCACGCTGTCCACTTGCTTTCCGTCGAAGGTGAAGATTACTTCGAACTGTTCTCCCTTCCTTATACGTTCGTCTGAATCCGTCCATTGAATGCTACAGCTGAAGCGGAAATCGTCATAATCGTCTGTTCCCATGTGTTTCTTCTTTTCGATCGTCGGTCCCTCGAAGATTGGCACAACGATGTTTGGAAATGGCTCTAATTCGAGAATGGAGAAGAACGTTAAAATTAAAATAATATTGTTATGTTATTATGAGGCGATTTGACGAAAACTTAAAAACGGGGTCACATATTTTGATAATTATAAAAATGTTCTTTTTATTAGAACTGCTATGACTATTATAATTATTATTATTATTACTATTATTATTACTATTATTATTATTATCTTATTATTATTATTATTATCATTATTATTATTATTATATATGTTTCACATTATGCTGTTATCGCCCATGATGAGCTAAGTGAGTGTTGGCAATGTCCCGAAGAGGCAGGCGGCGTTCCCACGCTGAAGAACAACCGAGATACGTTGGAACAGAAATGACATCTCCATTGGATCGTGGGTTGCAGCACTCGTTCGACTACCCAACTCTGAGATGAACTCCAGTCCTTCACTGCTCCAAGCGCCGCCGGATTCCAAGGAGAGGGCTACGAAGTCGTGGGTGTTGGTTATGGTGGAATACTTGGCCCTCTTCGTCTTAGCTGCGCGTTCGGCTGCTTCGCCTGACATCTCCATTGGATCGTGGGTTGCAGCACTCGTTCGACTACCCAACTCTGAGATGAACTCCAGTCCTTCACTGCTCCAAGCGCCGCCGGATTCCAAGGAGAGGGCTACGAAGTCGTGGGTGTTGGTTATGGTGGAATACTTGGCCCTCTTCGTCTTAGCTGCGCGTTCGGCTGCTTCGCCAGCTCTGATAGATGTGTCGACAAGATGTGACTTGGCGTAGGTGTCGGGCACTGTCACGTCCCATGCCAGACATCGACCACGTGTCCAAGGAATGAGCGTGACGCCGTCCGGTCGCTTTCCATCTTCTCTTAGCAAGCCGAGAGGTTCCTTTTGCGCTGGAATCTTCGCCCTGCCAAGAGCTCTCCAGATGACATCGTTCAACATGCTATGTCGTTGATGTTTTCCGCTGCCTCTTCTACAAATTAGTCCATGGAGCCCTTTTGTGTCGACGCTCTCTTTACATTGGTGACACAAATGTGGCTCGCAGAGCGTCGTTCCTAGCCTCAACCCGGCTGCCAGTCGTTCATCCTCGTTTGAGAGGCGCAGGCCTAGGGCAGTCACAGGGGGCGCTAGCATCCAGTCTCCAGAATGAGGTGCTCGTGAGGCCAGCAGGCGAGCACGGTCGCATGGATTGTTATTGGAATCCAGCAGACCTTTCCATGCCTTGTCTGTGAATCGGAGGTCCCATTCTTTCTGGCGATGACTCGCTGCTCCTGTTGGTGGTTCTGCATCTGTCAGGGTCTTCAAAGCGTTGAGTGCTGAACTCGCAAGTTCATATGGTTCCTCAGCAGACTCTGTTGGTAGGATGCATGCCTGGAGTTCGCTTGTACTAGCAGCAGAAGCCAGAAAGGCAGAAAGTGCCAGCGTAGATGCACAACGAACTCCCAGAATTATTATTATTATTATTATTATTATTATTATTATTATTATTATTATTATTATTATTATTATCCTTCTTCTTTATTTTTTATTTTAAATTTTGCCCGAGGTAGAATTGATTATTATTTTTTTATTTTGCCCAAGGTAGAAATGATCGATAAAACTAAAGATTTTAGTAATTAGTCATTAGTTTATTATTATTACTTTTATTATTATTGTTATTATTATCATGATTAGTATTGCTGTTGTTATAAATTATTATCATTATTTAAGAGTATGGTCCATTTCTTTCTGAATATAAGACAGCGATGGAAAGAATTTCTGTTACACAGGCATTATCAAAGAACCAGTTGACGGATTGAATTGGCCCATAGTGAAGAGCCAATGAGGGCAACGTACCTAGATTTAGCCACTGCAGCCCATGCTAGTGGGACAAGAAGGTCAAGGCAATCAGGTCAGCGAATAGGAAGATGAGGAGTGGCATAGGACACTCAGTTAAAGAGGCTACCACAGAGGTACTTGGGAGCAAGACCAGAATAAGGATACCATGAAGGTACTTGGTAGAAAGTCCACATAGGATCACCACAGAACTACTTGGGAGCATGACCAGAATAAGGACAGAATAAGGCAACCACAGAGGTATTTGGGAGCAAGGCCAGAATACGGATACCATAAGGGTACTTGGTAGAAAATACAAAATAGGATCACCACAGAACTACTTGGGAGCATGACCAGGATAAGGACAGAATATTATTAAGCCAACCACATAGGTACTTGTAAGCAAGGCCAGAATAAGGCCACCGCAGTGTTACTTAAGAGCAAGGCCAGAATAAGAACAGAATAAGGCCAACGCAGAGGTACTTGGGAGTAAGACCAAAATAGGATAAGCACAACAGTACTAGGGAGCAAGGCCAGAATAAGGCCACCATAGAGGTATTTGGTAGTAATTCCAAAATAGGAGGCATGGCCAGAATAAACATAGAATATTATTAAGCCCACCAAAGAGGTGCTTGGGAGCAAGGCCAGAATAAGGCCACCGCAATGTTACTTGAGAGCAAGGTCAGAATAAGGACAGAATAAGGCCACAACAGAGGTCCTTGGGAGCAAGACCAGAATAGGGGTCAGAACAAGGCCACCAAAGAGGTACTTGGTAGAATGACCAGAATAAGGCCACCACAAAGATACATGTGTACTTGGTAGCAAGACCAAAATAGGATCACCACAGAAGTACATGGGTGCAAGCCCAGAATAAGGCCACCAGAGAGGAACTTGGGTGCAAGCCCAGAATAAGGCCACCACAGAGGTACGTGGGAGTATGGCCAGAATAAGGCCACCGAAGAGGTACATGTACTTGGTAGCAAGACCAGAATAAGGCCACTGCAGAGGTACATGTACTTGGTAGCAAGACCAAAATAGGATCACCACAGAAGTACTCAAGAGTAAGGCCAGAATAAGGCCACCGTAGAGGTACTGGACTCGAGCCGTTAGTGGGAACCATTGAACATCGACTTCCTCTGGTCGCAGATCTCTTCGCTCGGCCTCTAGAGGAGACTTTGTGGTTCCACATGCTCATACCGCCACCAGGCAAAATAGAGCTTTCGCAATTGCGGGTCCCAGTGTTTGGAACAACCTCCCATCTGACCTGCGCTCTCTCTCCGATTGACATGTTTGACTATTGCTATAAAGGCATGCATAGACTTTTGAGGTAATAATGGAGAAGGAGGAGACAGAACGTCTAATTATTGCTCTAAGGTTTATCAGGTGGAAGAAGCAGCAACGGATGACATCCATGGTGCGATCGGAGAACGTAAGAGTGCTATCAAGAACAACACCTAATTTGTGAACTCTGGACTAGAAAGTGAAAGCTGAAAAAAACTTTTTGCTAGAAGAGCATGTCATCGAGCGTAAGTATGTAAATAAAAATCAATCGGTATTTTCAATCAATCAATCAACCAATATTGTTTCATTATTAACAACAAGATTAACAGCAACAAGATAATTGTTTCAAGGTTCCTATGACACTGGCAGCAATTGGGGTGCTCTGGCGGGATCTAGATCCCGCTAGCTATAGTGTCACCTAAAGTACTTACCAATTATGCGTGAATGACAGTCGATTAACATAATTATTTCGAAATATGATGAAAAGTTTCACTTGATCACAGGATTAATCCACTTACGACTTAATTGATTAGCATTTTATCTTAACTTACAACATGAGAGAACATAATGGCATAGGTTTATATACTAACAGAGAAAGCCATTGATTTCCATTCACTATGTGGGTGTGCAGCCTCTTTTTGAATTTGATAAGTATGAATGTACTCATCAAAAGCTACTGTTATTTACCTGTGCACGTATTGCTGTTGGGGTTCCAGACCGTTCCCGTGGCGCATATTTCTCCATTTCCGGAGCAGTATGCCATGTCGCATCTTGGCAACTTTTTCAGAAGATATACGTAGTAGTTGTTCTCACCAGTCGCAGCAGCTGGACAGAACTTAACCTGAATTGTGGACCTCCATCCGCAGCAGTCTCCTCCTTCTCTAGAGCAGATATCAACCTCTTTCGGCCCCGGGTCAGCAGCTGTTCCAAAGCAACATGAGATCTATCAACGTTTGCGTTGGTCAAAAGAGGAGTGAGGTACAGTTGGTGAAATGGTAGATGCAATGCTAGTTCTGAGAAAAGCGTTGTGTACATGTGACGTTGAAAAGATTACTCGCTGTTATATAAATGCATGCAATAGCCACACTAGTATGAACACCAGGCATTAGGCATATGTATGCATATAATGCGCAGGTATGTGTAATTAGTAAGGTACTGTAATGTAGTGTAGTCGAACCTTTACATAGCTCCCCTTCAAGATACCTACTCAGAGGAGCTCTCTGCGCTAGCCTAAAATGATGTAAAATGTCATTGATGACAAATAATTATTTTATGTCAGTGAGCAAACAGTGCAAAGTAAGCTGAAAAAGTCCCCAGTGGCTGGCCCACGAACAATCGTGGAGCCAACCAACGGATTCCCGTCCACAGCTGACATCTGACGTTCAGAGTCTCTGAGCCAAGTTGCGTCGAAAACATAGGGTAAGCCTAGGTGAACAACATACCTGACAATGCATTATTTAACGCCAATAATGTTACTTCTAAAATTGCTTTAGCATATTCGAAAAGCATTCCAAGCAATAAGTAGAATTTTAGGTATGTTTTGGGCTCGGAATTCAAGCAATCCGACAGACTACACTTTTATTTATCATTATTATTTGAATATGCAAAGAATAAATTGAGAGAATTGAATCATCAGCAATTCTAAACGGTTGATGAATGAATGGAATGTAAAATATGATGGAAACTTAATTTCCAAATTCTGAATAGATCTGTATAGATAGGCCTGTATCACCACGATAATTATGTTGTTAGGTACTCTAACTAAAACGTATTATTAAAAGTATCGAATGTCACTGTTTATTTGCGATCATTTAAGCGAAAGGTCTACTTTATTGTTTTTATTTAATCGGGGCCTGTCTTGAATTCTATTCTGGAATGACTAACCCTGTAGTCGAGGTCTGAAATTGTAGCATTAATGAATGACAACAGGTTATCACAGGAGTCGAGTTTAGCTGCATGACAACCATGCAAGCGACCATCCGGTACGTGACGTTTTGGCGCAGACGTTTTATCGCAGCCGTTTTGGCGCGGCGCCGCTTTGGCACAGGACATTTGGCACAGATCCATGATACAATATTATTGTACATGTATATTTTAATATAAAATTATGCTATATAAATATATTATATGGCGAACTACCACTATAGTGCCGTAAATTATTCCCTATGGTAAACCATCTTAAGCTTATGAAGCGTCGGAAGTGAAAGAGAGATCGGTGAAAAGAATCATATTTAACTAGAAGCTGGATGGTTGAAAAGGGATACTGTTAAACTGGAAGCTGGATTTATGAAAAGAATCATGCTTAAATGAACGCCTTATTGACGAAACTACCTGTCGGGTGGTTGCCTCTTAACCAGACGGGTTGGTCCGTTCCGCACTTGAGATCCTCGACGCATTGGTCCCACATTTTTTGTGGGGGAAGCGTCTGGAACCTATGCCAGGCCTCTGAAAATACGACAATCACTACTATAATCATAACTAATTCGGCGTCGGGACAATTTGGCGACTGGCAATTCGGCGCCAATAAGTTCGGCGCAAACAATTAGGCGCCGGGACCATTCGGCGACCGAAGAGTTTGAAAGTGTATTTATACTAGATATCGGTATGTATAGTAACTGGGCTTTATAAAATATTCGGAACGAGAGTGAAATAAAGCGCTTTATTCTTAATATTACCCAGCACATAAATTATCTGGTATAGTCAACACATAGGAACCGTGTCACCATGAAACTAGAGTAGTCTATCACTGTAGAGAAAATTAGAGTACATTACAAAATACAATGATTTCTGACTCACAGGCGTGCTATCAATTGTATTTACTAACGGCAGTAGAAGTTGACAAATCCTGGTCTTATGTTACTGTACTCTTTAATCGCTATTACTCAAAGTCAGTACTTTATGGCTCTTGTCTTCACTAGTCTTTACAATAACCAGACATGTGGGCTTACTGGATGATAATGAAAATATCATTTCGCTTCCATTCTGAATATTTTATAAATCCCAGTTACTACATAACGATAGATAAGTGCATTGGTCTAAGTGCACTCACAAACTCAACCGGCGCCGAATTGTTCTAAAAACAATAGATCAATAAGGGAACTACTATTCTCAATCAATCAAAACAATAAAAACAACTTGATCCATACCGTCTTTTTTCAAGTTATCTTTCGAGACAGAAGCGTTCCCTTCAAGGTATCTATTCAGAGGCGCTCCCGACCTAACCGCGACTAAGAAGGACAGATTTCAGAGAGATGTAAATTGAAAAAGAGTTCCTAGGCGGGAGACTGGGATAATACATGTAGAGATGGCTATAGAGGAAGCCCATATAATTCGATGATCATACTATCGTCGATAATGTCGTCGCAGATGTTTTTCTCCGATGGATGTGACCTATATTGAATGCTACGTCTCTCGTTCGTTATGCTGACATAATTTTGGCACGGATCCGTTTCGCCGGTTGTCATGGCTACCAGAAAGACTACAACAAAGCAGTAAAAATAAGGAGTTCAGCAGTGCACTTTATGAAACGCAAGACCGCAATTCAGATTTAGAAGACAATAACCATTATTATTCACCTCAAACAGTTAAACACAAGAATAGGAAGAAAACAGTGATACGAGGGATAATAGGGAAAGTAAGCCCCTACGGGACCAATGGTCCCGCTAATAGGGCCTACCCTTTACAATTGAGCATTGGGCAACAGGCACAGATAATTAAAACATAATTCATTATCTTAACTAGTTAGCTAAATGCTGTCTGTGCACATGCTAAGTATTTAGAGGGGTAGCTAACAGATGTTTCTTATATTTGTTTTTAAAAACACTGATATTGTTGGATAGACGAATTTCAATTTGTGTCATATTACAAGTGAAATTGCTCCTATGTATTTAATAGAGAATTGACGGTTATTTGTTCGACAAAAGATAGGTCTGTAATTGAGAAAGATACGGATGCTGCAAGGATTAATAGCAGAAATTAGTATAAAATTACTGTCAAATTATAGGAGGTAATAGGTTGTTTGTGAATTTATACATAAATCCATTAATTTGGAGGGAAGCTATTTGACGAAGAGTTAAAATATCAGTATTATTGTACATTTCCTTCATAGGACCACCGACCGGCTTAGTAAGTCTCCAGTATCATACGAATAGCTCTGTTCTGTAGGGAATTTAACCTTAGTAAACTTTACGAATAGGTCTTTATAATTTCATACAACTCATATTTCCTACAATAAGTACACGAGACGATATTTGAAACGAATACATCAGGTAGCTTCTCGTTGGAATTGTACTTGTTTAGAATTTCAAAACCGCGCATTCATATTTTCTTTTACCTATAAGAAACTAAGTAGTGTAGAGAACAATCTGTAGATGGCTACGGACACTTTAATCTTGGTGTCATGCATAGTCCATGTAATTTTTAGACAGTTTTCGGTTTATCGGTTTTAAAATCAAAACTGACAGTTGGAACTGTTTCTTATAATTCATTGGGACCAAAGACTTGTCTAACGACTTGTTTATTTTATACATTAACTCAAGCTGTTTTCTACTTCACAAACGTTGACTTTAACAGGTATCAGTGTTCTTCTGCCTCTTGCTACCATAACTCCAAATACTTAAAGCGCTTATCAAAACCTGAGCGCAGAACACTATCTGATTCATGAGCGCATGCCTCAGGGAACCAGCGTATTCCCGATCTCTGGCTATCAGAGCGCCATCTTAGTCATAATCACAGTCAATTTTCCTACATTCAATCGCTATTAATTAGAAATAATCTAAACAAGAGACGATAATGAATCTAAGCTGGTCTTACCTGTCAAGAGGAAGCAAAGCATTACCATCCTTAAAGTCTCACTTGGTCGTCTTTGAAATGTAAGTTGAAATCACGAGACGCTTCTGTGCCTCAAATGAGGAGGAGCTCCTCTTAACCGCTGACTGCACTCTACTAGTAAAACAAATCAGGTGTCAACGCAATTGCGAGATATAGAGCAGTATTAGGTATATTGAAATAATACAATGAAGCCATGAATATATTAATACATGCAGAGGTGTAGCATGATTCTGGTAGCATGGTCATTGCAACAGCGTTCATCACTCATTGTCGGAGCTTCCGTCTTGAAGGATTAGGTCAGTGTAGGCCTAACACTCATTTATTTGTGAGATCACTTGGTTGACACATTGCACTCAGTAGCAGAAACTAATTTAGTGTTGCCAATTTCCAAATGAGTGAGTTTTTCGCCCAATTCAATATCCGGGGTCATCATGGTCAACGGGATAACTTTAGGTTCGTAAATTGGATTATCTGGATACGATTTTTGTTATACTCAGACAACAACAAATAGATGTCATGTGTCACGATTGTAGACTCTGGCCGGATGATGGCTGGAAGAAAGACCGATCGCGCACTAGACTTACATAGAACTATAGATCGCCAGCCTTTCACTAGCCTCCATCACCAAGAGAGCAGCTCCACGCAAGTCTTCTATGCTAGGAACTTCTCATTATAGCGGAGTCGGCTCGGAGGTGCATGTTCCAACAGACATTTAAAATCAATTTTGTGCCCTGGCAGGGATCTGAAACCCGACTTCATGATTGTAGACAAAACACTAGACTTTTCTTTAGCCAATGTCGAATATTCTTACTGTCAGAAATTTTCTGTATTTTGGGTAGGAAAAAGTGATACATTATAGATGAATGAATAACCAAACATGCAATATTATCCTTTGTAAATGAAAGTTTTTTATACCTGCATAAAGTAAATAAACACAAATCGTATAACCAAACTTTGAACTGTTGGAAATTTATTGACCCACAATACCTTAATCATCAAATATAAATGGCTATTGGAGAAACACAAAAAATGGAACTGATTTGGGGGCACATGGGGGCACTAAAACTGGGGGTTTTGCCTCACCCCGTTTTAAAACTAGGGGGCCGGTGCCCCCCTGCACCCCGCTTGTTACACCCCTGAATACATGCATATGATAGCATGTATTCACATAATATTATTTATTAATACATAATTCAGCTAGTTATTGGGCCCCTTTGGCATTAAAAGTGGATTAATAATAAAAGGCTGTTTATTACAGATTGTCGAATATTAAGGCTGTACAGTTACCAGAACCACTTAAATGCAGGCTATACATAACTATTTCTTGTTCACTTCCATTCTTGATCTCCCTTTTCGACCCCTTTGATTCTCCTTAACTTTTCCCCTACCAGCCTTCGTTCTTCAGCAGCTAGGCTCAGGTTGTCCTCTCCATCTCCTAGCTACAAAATATCTTTCCTTACCTCAACTTCCCCTAAGTGACTGCATTAATTTATATTACAATAAAATGCAAGTTTAGGCATCATGCGATATTTAACATTCTCGCGTTGGTTTGAATTGACGATTGAATGAACTCAAGAATTATTCTGACTTTCCTATTGCATCAGCTCTTCCAGGTAACTTCAGTAACGTTTCGGTTATACTGTTAATAATAACGGCATCCACTTGTTGAATAAAAGACAGACTCTATTCTAAACCTTACATGAGCAGGGTGTAGATCTACTTACGCTGCGGAATCTTTTTTCACATAATAGTCCAACTAGATATATCAGTACAGACCTACAAATCAGTATATATTATATTAGTACTATAGATAAAAGGCATGATAAAATACTCTTCACTATAAGCTACAGAGTATAGACCAATTAATAATTATATTATTTATAATTACCGTTATTGTATATATCAGCGCGAGAGAGGTATCGTCAGTGCAATGATAAACAAAGTCAACTGAAGCCCTCGAGAGATCGACAACCAAACTAAGCAGCAAGAGTCGATTCGCATCTGTTATTAAGGACGAAGATTACGTGGATGCTAGACTTGTTGACATCCGTGTTTAATTAGCATTCTCCACAGCTGCCAGCATTTATACGTAGGCTTAATTTAATTTAAATACCATTACCGTAAAGACTAACAAACAAACTTGAAGCGCCGCCTCTGTGTGTATCAGTGTGTCTGTCGTGTTTGTTTGTGTGTGTGAGACTGCGTGTGTGTTTGTCCGTGTGTGGGTGTGTCTGTGGGATATGATATCATGTAAAAAGGTCAAACATAGGTTAGGACGAATCTGGCAAGTGATCCCTCCCAGAATAACTAACCAATGTAGGGAAAGGTCTTTTAGTTTGGATCCCGTGTAGTAAGGGCCGGGACTTGTATCTAAGCTTTACGTCATGAGTTGCACTCATGCTTTTAGATAGACCTAATGTTTTTAAATTTTTCTAAAAAATTTCTGCAATCGTGCAAGGCCGCTAAAAAATTTTTTAATAGTTTTGTTCACATGTTGATATGTATAGTTTTGAAAAATGTCCCAACGAATACCCCATCAGGCATCGACAAAACGTGAAGTTTTTTTGGTACATGTAATAGATTCGGTGCATATTTTTAATTTAAACAAAAACCATATGGCTCATTAGCGATCATTCCATCAATTTGTTTAATCTAAACAAAAATCATATGGCTCATTAGCGATCAGTCTATCAATAGTCGGCCTAAGTGTCTGGTCAAAAGCCACGTCACGTGTAATACGGACTATACTTTGTCATAGAAATGAGGGAACCCATGCGAACCTGGTCCATTTACACATCTGTAAGGCATATGACAAGATAATCATTGGTACTCGACTATGTAGGCTAATAAAAAAAAACAGAATAGGCCTAATATCACGGCTGCAAATGAGCTGTTCATAGATCAATCCATCTATCTCTCCATCCATCCATTGGTCCATTCATTCATCGTGCAATCGGTTCAGCATCCATTTGTCTCCGTTGCATGTCTGACAATTTGTTACCCAGAACGCGTGCCGTCATGCCTAGTTCGTGTATCTCTTTGTTACACCATTTGTTTGATGTCGTGTAGCGATTCTCAGTGTAGTGTACAGTACCTACCTCTCATAGCTTTCCCTTCCACCATCCCGCTCATTACTTCTTTTATCCTTCATTCTGCAGAAGTGCACAAATAAGTTCAGTTTTTTCCCCGCTGCACGATGCTCTTCTCACTCGCCAATCTTCAGCCAATCGTGCCATTCAGATGAAATGTAGGACATATTATAGGCCTATCAGAGAAATTATGGAACTCAGCACAGACCAATCAATCCCATGTACAAGCATAAAAAATAGCAAAAGCCAAACAAACATTGTAATCTGCTGGAAATAAACATGATAGCGACTGTAATACCCGTTATACCTCTTTTCTGTTATTCCTTTTCGCAATTCTGAAAGTGGTAAGAGTGGTTAATGTGCGTTAAATGTCCCAAAGTGGGCACTCAATCGATTTGATGGATTGGATGATAATAATGACAGCGATTATGCTTCGGACAATTGTAAATAATTCTTTCAGGCTAAATAAAACTGAATATTGCGTAAGCCTACCTAATGATTTTCGATGTCTATACAACCCTCTGGATGGATTAAGGGGTCTTCAGGTGTCGTTGAAAACAGTCAAACGTTTGTACAAGACTGAGCAGGCTAGATGTTTCTTGCTATAAATCCATCAAATCGATTGTCAATATGCATAAACATAGGCTTAGGCTACTCCCAACGCTGGCTAATACAAATGATTAAGTATTAAAAATGGACTCATCTTACTATTATTAAGCCTATGGTAGGCATAATTAATATTTTTGAAATGTAAGCGTTTCAATAATTGGGCTTACATTAATTTATTAAACTTAATTGATTAGTTGCATTTCCATTTTTATTCTTATATTTTCTAGCAATGCCGTTGTAGTATTTTCATTACTTAGTTTTGTTATTTAAAATAAATAGTTCATTAGCTAATGTAATATCATACCGTTTCTTTTCTTGTGTGTCAAGCTTCTTGTGACTTTGTTATAGGCCTATATTTAGAAGATGTATGTCTATTTTAATGTCTCTTCCAGTAGTTGTTTAAAACTCAGAATAGTGCCTGCAACTATTTGTGTAATATGAGCCACTTTTTAATTGACAAATTATGAAAAATCAAAAATTCACAAGCATTCAAAACGTCTTTTATCACGTGACAATAACTTTAACCAAATCTGTATGGCGTGGTAAAAATAAGTTTTTACTCAGATATAGACAGTCGGAAAAATGGTAGTTTCTCTTTGGGGGTCCCCGTGATTGAAGCCCTTCCCTTATCTGTGACTGTGAGACTTCTAGTCATGTATGAAATATATATCACAAGGGTCCGGGTAACGAATGGGGAGCTCTAGGCCTATTTCAAGACAACTACCAAAATCGCTAGCCAATAGAATCACATTAATAAGTAAACTATATTTATATTTTCCAACCTTTATGATATTGCTATGAGGACCAAATGCTTGTCTATGAGAATTCATAATTATATTCATACATAACCTATAATAGGGGCCTACACATAGAAATCGTAGCAGTTGTGTTATTATTGGCAGTGATGGTTATATTAATAGTCTACATGTAGTAGGCTAGAAATAATTGCAGTGGTTACTGTTGCAAAAATTGTGGGTACTGTTAGCCATTGCATGGGAGTAGTGTAGTAGCCTATAGTAGCAATATTAGCCAGAATTGAAGAAGAAAGATGGACGGGTTAATATTGTCTGTACACTGTCATAAAAGAACTCCGTAACGCTAACGATGGGATCCACGTTATTAATCAGTTTGTCTCTCCCGGTACTTCAGTTCGTCTTAATTGTAAAAGCGAACATTTCGGCGAAGCTATAATTGTGTAGGCTAATGCTTTTGAGGATCCTAACTTAATTAAGAAGCCTTGACGTAACTAACTAACCTGGCTATGTTGTGCCATGGGATATTATGCGCCATCTTACCCGTCCCAAAAATTAAGAACGTCTACTACCAGCTCCGGTTGGCATAGCCTAATCAGTCGGTAAAATCGACCTTTCATTTATGTTGAAGATTACAGATGGCGTATTTTAAAGTAATCTGAAAATTTGTCACTTATTGATCAACTGTTGCTCAGTAATGAGTTCGATTTTGTTTAATTTATTGCAAGAAGCGCTTCTGCGATTAAAGTTACTGTCTAGAGGCGTGCAAATTTGCACAAAAATGGAGTATATGTAGAGTGTATAAATCCGTTCTCCACAGCCTAACTACTTGTTAATTCATACTTGTCTCATTAAATTATGATAAATACGTTTGTAAAATTCCTTTGCACGTTGCGTATAGGTAGGCTTGTGCATATATATAGATGTATGGCATTGTAGGATATATGTGTATATGCATTATGTATATGTATTTGTTTGCATAATATTATGTATACATGTGTGTACGTATACATGTATGTGTGCTTCGGGAGATTATATAGCCATTAGTAACTCACATAATGAGTTATAATGCTCAACATTCCATGAGTTGCAATAGGATTTTTTTTAAACTCCAAATGTAGGTTGTAAGTTCAGGCCAGATAAACAGTTAGCTTCAAATATCTATAGCCTAACTAAGCTTCACATAAAACCTTGTTATGTTTAGTCTGGGTCTTGAGTTAATAAATGCAATTAACTGATGATGCATTAAACCAGCTTTTTAAATGGACAGTTCTCAGTTGTAGTCCTATCTGGAGCGATTTCTCGTTATGGATGCATTCCATGACTTAATCAGCCCAACGGGGTTCTGTAATTATAAGTCACTCAAGTCTTGACTGTTATTTAATTAGGTTATTGAGTGCATCCATTTAGGTGAGCTGGGCTGGGCTGAATGCCCTCTTGCGTAAAAATCCTGAAATGGTGCTATATAATTTCTCAGAATGAATGAATATGAACAAACCACTAATAGACAGTAATGACTATTTGCTAACTGATATAAAATATTAGCTAGCATGACATTTGACATCGTGATAGGCTAGCGCAGAGAACGCCACTGAGTAGATATCTTGAAGGATTAGATTTCATAGATATATCATAATATATAATCATATATATATATATATATATATATGTGTGTGTGTGTGTGTGTGTGTGTGTGTGTGTGTCTGTGTGTGTGTGTGTGTGTGTGTGTGTGTGTTTGTGAAAGCAGCCGACCAATTAGCGGCTGAAAGTGAACCCTGGAGCGGCATCATAAAAGCTCGCGTTCTCTGTACATTAAAGAAAGACAACAAGTTCCGGATATACACAACGAGTTAAGTAGTCTGTACAATAAATATATCCCAGCGACTTATTATCCCACGCGTCCCACATAATTTCGGAAAAGCTATTATGACCAAGTAACCATAAGTATTATAAGTATTTTGCCTAACCTGGAAGTTATTAAACTGGTTATTATTTCAGAGTCTCCAAATCCATCCTCATGTAGGCCTACTTATGCATGTATGCTTGCATCCATCTATGTATGCGTGAGTGGATGTATAGCGCTTTACAGGAACCTCACGTGGCGCTAATTTATTTGTGACTTGTGTATGTTTATGCAAATATTGTAATGGTAATATGTAACTACTATTATGCCACGTCAAACTATGATATGATAAGGTCAAAACCCAGATGATAAGTGCATCTATAATAATTGTTAAAGCAACGACAACCTATGTTTTCAATTCAACAACAACCTATAATAATAGATGAAAACTCAAAACCATCAGGCCCTAATAATAGTCATGGCCTAAATTATGAAATAATAGTATTGTTGTTATGCATTGATTTGACAATATAATTGTAATAATATTTTTTTAATCTAAAACTGATAAGTCGCAGTATGATTACAAAAGTAGCGAGTGATGACAAGTTATTGCATGAGTCGGATATAAAAGGAAACTATAGCACATCTAATGGAACAATGAATTCGTGACCTTGGTTGGCCATTGTCACCCTTCACTATATATATACATATATATATATATGTGGGTGATTATCGTACCGATGCAAAAGGTTGAGGGCTTTATGGGCGCTGTGACAGTCAAAGATGTTCTAAGTAAACCTCTCAAAATGTGTTAAGCGCAGCACCAGGTAGCTACACGAACGGGATTTGCCACAACATTCGTTTTTAGATAATGTTTTTTTCTTTTTTTCGTATTTCTATGTATGGACAATTGATTCTCATTATTATTATATCTCGTTGTGCCTTTTGCTCGCACAACCATGGCACAGTCCAACGCGTTCGCCATTGCTGGCCCCGCTTCGTGGACCCGCATCTCTTCGGTCATTCTTTCCCTTCCTAGGGTACCTTATGATGCATTTCAATGGCACCTCAAGACTATCCTGTATGCCCTGGCCTGGATCGGGAGCATCTCTGAGTAGTCGTATTGAAGGGACGCTGTATTAAATTCATAGACAGTTAGATAGATAGATAGATAGATAGATAGATAGATAGATAGATAGATAGATAGATAGATAGATAGATAGATAGATAGATAGATAGATAGATAGATAGATAGATAGATAGATAGATAGATAGATAGATAGATAGATAGATAGATAGATAGATAGATAGATAGATAGATAGATAGATAGATAGATAGATAGATAGATAGATAGATAGATAGATAGATAGATAGACAGATAGATAGATAGATAGATAGATAGATAGATAGATAGATAGATAGATAGCGGAACGTATAAAGTTCAAAATAGTATCATAATTATGCAAACATGCGATGACGTAATAATAACTGATGTCATATTTTCCGCTGTCGTTATCTGAAACTTCAAGAAACTGAGTTTCTGGTGGAGAAGAACAGCGCTTACTATATATTTTCAAAAGCAAATCAGTTGCTAAACTACATCCATCATGAAGATTTGTCTTGTTGCGTTGATTCCTCTGTTTGTCCATCTTCTCGTCCTTTCATCCGATGTCAGTGGCCAAAGACGCAGCAGACAAGATCAGAGAGAGTCCAAAGGCAACGGGGGGAGGTACGTATCGATAAATTTATTCAATTCCTTCAAATGCTATTTCAATCCATTAATAGCGGGTGGCAGGATATATATATATACGTATTTATAAGTTATACATGTACATATATATGATATGAATGAAATTCATTAATTTGCATAGAAAACAATCTGACAAAGACGCAGAGATGCTAACATGAGTGACTGCGAACAAAAGTATCATTGGTTACCCATCTCCACCGCATTCCATTTCTCTGCCTTTGTGGCACTTAACCTACACGTAGCCTACTTACTTTAGGGAGCTTTGCTGTCCTGTTGCTGCTAGTGGGAGTTCTGGTGGGACGCTGCGCTCTGTCTCTAGCGGCGTCTTGTTCTTGTCCATTTCTCTCGGGCCTCTACTATGCAGTACCGCGTTTATTCGGTTGTGGATCCCACTGCTTGAAATGGACCCCCGTTGGATCAACGGCTCTCACCTATGAACTCTCTATTTCCTTTCTAGTCTACTCTGAAATGTGCGTTGTTGCCGAGGTTGGACTAGGTAGATTTTTGAAGAGGCGCTATGTCAAGTTTGATTGATTGATGTGTGAGTAGGTATGTATGGTTGTATTTATATATACATAACTGCATGTTGGACTATCAATATAGATAGACATGCTTGTGTGTATAATAAAAATATATCTGTGTAGGTATCAACATATCTATGCATATGTATGTGAGTGCGTACATGAATGTGTGCAGGCTTTTTAGTTGGTCAATCTGTCAGTCAATAAATTAGTCAGTTAATCAGTCTTATATTGCTTTAGTTGGCAATTTTGATCTATGCTTTATAATCGCCTAAGCATCGCTGTGAAACCGTGTGTTGTAGTGAATCCGAGGTCAGTCACATTGGGAAGCGGGCATTGAAGTTTTATGAATACTTCCGTGTCTCCAATATCCATAAGAGCTGTGAGGTCTGCAATAAATTGTATGGCATAGACTCGGCCGACTGCAAAGCGGCGAAGAACAATGCAAAGATCAACTGCTTTAGAAAGGCTAAAGATGATCGGTTGAATTTCATGTCCTCGTGGGAAGAAGCTTCAAGTTCTGATGGATCATTTGGTAAATCTTCTGGTGGATCTTCTGGTAGCTCATCTGACGGTTCTGCTAGTAACGACGAATGGATTAAGCCCGGAGATCCCAGGCGGTAAGAATATAAACTGTGGTTCTGTCAGCAACTTTTACTAGAGATGGAGTAAAACTATTTCAGACCTGAACAATTTCAATTTATTCGATTCATGTCTTACAGTTTTCCTAGCAAGAAACTTTGAATCAGGCAGTGCTTTCATTTATAAACTTGTTCTAAAAGACCGCTCTCTTTGGTTTCCATTTCTGATGTCACGATTTATCAGGATTAGGCCAAATGTTGTTCATTTTCGAGAATGGTGAAAGGTAAGTAGACGTAACCTACTCGCTTTTTTACCCGTCTTTAAGATCAACAGAATTCAGTATGATCACTTGGATTTTTATTAACATGATGATGATGATGATGAATTCTCTGCCCGAAGGCAGGTGCATTGGCTTTATGCTACACCGGGGATGAGGTGAGTGGGGTGGTTTCTCGTTGCCTTACTCACAGGCCATCATGGGTGAGCAACTTCTCCAAGGTCGAGTACGCAGTGACTGGAGGTGAGTTAGAACCTGCGACCATTCGGTTGCAAGGCACAGAATACACCGATACGCCACTGCGTCCCATTATTTAATTAACTAATTAATTAATCAGAGCTCAATTGACTAGATCTTTATTGATAACAATGATGCGGTTCAATCTGCAACATCCAATCAAAACACTAGCATTCAGAAGTAACGGGTGAACTATGCATTCATCGCCAAGGACATGGTTTATAGAAGGCAAATGCTTCTTGCATCGTCATCTAATATTCTGTTTGTGTTTACGACGATTTCTTAAATAACTCTCTTCAGTCAAATCTTTAAGCACTTTATTCCGGATGACAAACGCTAAAAAGGTGATTTCTGGACTAAAACAATCACTTTCTCCAGATAGCCTTCCTATAAACCTGCTTAGTATTATTAAATCGGAAGTCTTATTGGCTTCAGTGAAACAACAATTATTAAGCTTGACTTTTCACTGCTGATTAATTAGTTTCCACTTTTAACCTACTCTTCTTCTGTGCGAGATCTTGAGGTCACCATTGACTCTTCCCATACATTTACAGAGACACATCTGAATTTTCTCATACGCAATTTTCCTCCAACAATATCGCAAACTGCTCTCATGGTCTGGTTCATCTACTAATCAACCACAGTTTTCTGATCGACATTGAAGTCCCATCTCTTTCAGATTTCCTGTCCTAATCCTTAAAATTCTCTGCCTTCAAAGCTTTCTCGTCCGCAGCGAAGCCAGTCGTAGCTCGTCTACATGTACCTCCTCTTTCGGGTATCTTTGGCTCCCAGACCCTTGGTCGGTTATCCGTCCTTTGTTCACGATTGCTCGTTACCATCAATTTTTCTTCTTGAATAGATGAGTAGTAAAGAAGTAGGGGCCAATAGTTGCCCACATTCAAATGAACACATTGTATTCTCCTGCTTTTGATCAGGAAGCTGAAGCTAGGGTCAGAGGATGAGTACTTCAAGCCAGAGCAATTGAAACGGACCTGCAAGGCTTGCAAAGTCGGTGGCATAAATTACGATAACTGCGTTGCGGACAAGGAGAATGCGCAGAAGTATTGCCGCTCGACGATGAACGAGATGAGGATGTCATTCATCACGGAGTGGGAGAACAATCCAGCAATGTAAGAACCAAACTTTTGATATGATAGTCTATTATCATAGCTGTAGTTTTACATTTCGATTCTTATAAGTGCCTATAGGATAATGACGTGCTGACATTTTCCATTTTCTTTCATTTTCTTAACCATGTATTTGTATTGCTTCCCATAAGTAGTCAAGCCAGCCATGCCATAGCTAACTAACAAGGAAGCTGAATACGGGAAAATAAGGAAAAAGAGGGACACGTGCAATATATTCCCTCGAATATTTAGGGAGTATCCTAACACAATATTTTATAACCAACACAGTCAAAAGCACTTAGTCGAAACAAACATGATAGACGGATGAGTTCAATTCGGGTTTCATATTGAGAGCTAATGTTCAGGCAGGCAGGGCAATCAACCAAACATTTGTTCAGACGGGTGGATGTGGTCTAAACTTAACACAACGTCGAGGATGAATTGTAGGATTTCTGGCAAAAGAGTGTTTCAGTTGTGAGTAAGAGATTTGAACAGAAATTGTAAATTGATGAGTTATGTGTTTTCAGATTTGGTAGCATATTCGCCATTGTTATGCTTGACTCTAATCCAGGGAACAGTTAAAACAACGGAGAGATTTTAAGTCTTTTCGAAATTGTTGTCTTGTCAGTGCATTGTGACTTGATTTGTGACTTGTGTCTTTATTTCAGCCGAAGGAAAATTTACCAATAATCAGATGTGAAGAATTTTCGTAGACGTTTGTTCAGGCACCTATTCATGACGTTCTACAAGACTTCGACGACAAATCCAATGAAGCAAAACATTTTACGTTGAATGATAATAATAAACATTGATTTGCACTAAATGCTCTTTTTACGCCAGCTTGATTGATTTTCCTAACCAAGAATATGTTATCGAGTGACATCATTCATATCAGCTTTGTATTTTTTGCACTTTTATTTTAAAATGTTATTCGATTTATGATTCGTATGCAACAGAGACCCCAGCGACTATCCTTTTATTGAATAATAATATATTTTAAAACTTACATGTTTGATGTATATCTTTCCTAATGTTAACAGGTATTATTGATTGGAGGAATATTGTTAGTGTGCCTAGGTTTCATGAATATAAGCCGTATCGGATTCACGAGGAAGGAATTTCGCCCATATAGGCCTATCTAATGCTCATCCGTGTAGTTTGAGACCCGCGTATCTCACATTCTCTGTGGAATCTCGGAATCTCTAAGCGTATCGAGAATAAAAGTTAGAATTTAAATCGAAACCTGAATGTATTCAGTGGATACCAGTATCATGTTCATGTAGTGTGTACTTAATAGCACATGCGAACCACAGTAACTATAACTAACCATGTATTTGTATTGCTTTCCATAAGTAGTTAAGCAAGCCATGCCATAACTAACTAACAAGGAGCTGAATACTGGAAAATAACGATAAAGATGGGCACGTGCAATATTCTCTCGAATATTTAGGGGATAGTATGTGACAGAGATTTGTGTGTGCAACATTTTATAAATGCTTAACACTTTTTGTATGCACATGACCGTGTGTAGGTCTATGTGTGAACGTTCCATTTGAAAAACTCACCAGAGGCACTCCCGTCTCCCGATCTAACGCAATGTAACCAATGTTCCCTCCAATTAATTTGGAGGTAATGTACGCAAGAAATTTTTTTTTGGCAAATTTTTTTGAATTTAATGGCTTAACTTTTTGTGCTGAATGCGATGATTGTTAAATTAAAGCCAAATCTATGAGTCTATGGTGATCGTAAGTTATAATAACCTAAGAGAAAATCCCTCGTTTAAAGTCAATATTGGGACCTAACAGTCAAGGAACAATGTTTCTGGATTAGGGTAGGCCACACCCGGCTTGTAGACTCGGTCTACGTAGTTTCATAATAAGAAACGGGACTTGTTATTTTAGCCAAACGTATTAGTGTGAGTACACTAAATTCCTACCTTCAGTAGGCGGAGGGTGTTCGTAGTGCGATGTAAACAGAAACAAATTGGCGATAGAATCATTTAATGATAACTTGGTAGTAAGAAACCAGTCAGTAACATGGCCTTGTTTGTTCATGAGTTCGAAAAAGTCATCATAAGATTTGTGCGAGGCAATTATATTAGCATCATTTTAAATAAGGAGAAAGTGCAGCAACGGTGAAGCTGCTTATTCAGTAAGTCATTAATAAGATCAAGAAGCGAAAGGGGCCAATAATTGACTCCTGGTGCACACGTAAAGCACATCGAACACCATATTATTATTATCATGAAGATTGTTTAGAGATAATTATGGGCTACATATTGAAATTCAATTGCAGTTGCAAAAACAATAGTGATATACAAGGATGTGTCAATATCAATGACAGCCGTACGTGTTACTTACTGAAGAATATCGATATTAATAACTAATGTTTCAATTTCTGCAAAATACCAGTGTCATTAATCGATATCGCAATCACCGCAGACAATTTATCTCAATAACCGAAGTATTAATTCCTGTGAATTTATATAAGTATAAATAGCAGATGTATCAATTACTGCTTACAATTAATATAAAAATCAATATTAATATTAACAGCAGCTCATAAATTATAATAAATGGTGCCTATCAATATCAATAACCGATGTATCATTTATTGTAAAAATGAATATCAATGACCATTGTATAAAATACTGCAAACTATTGATATTAATGACCAATGTATCAATTATTGTAAAATATTAATATCAAAAGCAGATTATCAGTTTCGGATAACTAGAACTATCGGTAACCGATTTATCAATTATTTCAAGCTATCAATATCATTAATCCGTGTACCAGCTACTGCTAAATAGCGATGGCAATTAGGCTTATATTATATCAATGAAACAATGATGGCATAACAGTGAGTCCTAGAAACCGACAGATAAATTTATTGGTAAGGTAGACGTAGTTAATATGTAAGAAGAAGCATGTTCTTAAGTTCTTCTGCATAGCCAACAAACAACGGAACTGAAGACTTTAAGGATTGCGATTGCGTGAACTGTAAATTACTAAACGCTGGTTTCTGATTAAAATCAGGAGTTGATCATAGCACATAAGAAAACCGATGATGAACGCGGTGACAATAGTCGTGATTTCAAGGTTACAAGGTTACCTCCCTACTTCTCCTACTACTATATACTTCCCTAATACTTCTACTTGTACAATTTATACTTCTTTCACTTCAACTGAATTTATTGTTATTAGAATATGTTGAGTAAGTGCATCTTGTTGACCTTGGTGGCACTACGACTATGAGAAGGTGTGCTAATGACATCACGGGCACAGTTATACCCGCGGGTACGGGTAGTAATTTTGGGTACGGGTCAGGTACGGGTACAGGTAAGAGACCTGTTTCACGAGTATGGGTCGGGTAGCACAAATTCATTACCCGCAGCCCTCTAACCTCTAATGGGAAAAATACCGAAAAGCACCGAAAAGGACGCACGTGATGGTCGGTTAGGGTCAGGGTGAGCATCATGAGGGTCGGTTGCGGTTAGAGCTAGGTTTAGTGTAGTTTATCGATACAAGGGCTGCAGAAGTAATTTCTTTGTTCTTTCGGTATCTTTTCGTCCTTTTCGGTGTCTTTTCGGTATATTTTCGGTGTTTAGTGCTACCAGCGATGCGGAGTTATGGCGAAACATAGTTTGGGGATTGACATTTCGGCTTCAATGCCTGAAGTTGCCCTTGGGACTAAATTCGCGCCAGTCACGCTATTGGGTAAACATGTCATACGGTATGGGTGGTTTTACGAAATGGCAGAGTCTGCAGTGGGAGGTAACTGGTGAGCGTGGAGCTTCTGTGGCCGAAAGTTCGGCCTAAAAACGCACAGAAAAATAACTTCTGCGGCCGAAATTGATTCGTATAATTATGTCTACAAACTACACTGACCCAAACGACCCTTCCGACGCTTATCCTGACCCTAACCAACCATAGCGATGCCTAAGATCTTAAAAAAACGATTGGGTCATGAATGCATTATATTCTATAGTGTCATAGTTGGGTTACCAACTCTGAACAAACCCACTCCGGGACATTTCATACCAAACAGCTGAAACCGGACAAACCCGAAACAAGATTGCCTGTACATAATTTGTGTATCAGACTGGATAGCATGAAGTAGAAAACCAGTCCCTTAAGAAATCATGGGTGATGAAGTGTGAGTGACTTCGTTTTCTTATCCTCGGCATATAAGGTAGGGTAGCTAGTCTTCCCCATGCCGTTTCATCTTCCACTGACGCAGATTTCGCTTCATCCACAATAACTTCTCTATTTCCATATTCCGTTTTCAATAGCTCTACCATGGGTTTCCTTCTTTGCTTACCTCTAACATTGTTGTATAAACTCTTACTCTTCAAACCCCACATGCCATGATAACTTCAATCTAAGCCCTTAGTTCTTTCTTCTTTGCATTATTGCCTTTATTGGGAGAGGAAGACAATTTTTTAACCTCGATGCTTAGATAAATTTTATTGCTTTGCAAAACTTTTTGGAACCGCTTCCTTTGGTTATGCAATTGAAACACCGTGTAATGTAGTGCTACATAACATTTATTCTGCGCCTCTTAATCTCCCAAAAAGGTTGTTCACACGACGAACCGTATCCAAACATAAGACGACGAGGAGGTTGAGGACAGAGGAAGAAACACAGAAAAGCAAGAAACCGTCACTGACCTTCCTCGTACAACCCTTTTGACAATCCTTTCTATTTGACGCGCGCTTGTGAAGAAGTTGGCGTAATGCGCCTGTCTTTCGTGTGACGCTTTAGAAGTTTAGATGTTACAATTACGAATAAAAACTAGAGAGAAGGAAACGAATGAAAAAGACGACGATTTCGAAAGAGTAGAGAAGCGAGGGAAGAAAAAGAGGAGCACTTAGTTAACAAGGCCTTGACGCATATCTTTCAAGTAACACCACACAATCGACTATTGCAGAGAAAGAACGGTCTTTGGCATTAGACATTTTGTGCGATTCTTTTGTGAGATATAGCACCGAGGAGTGTGCCAGAAGTGGTGTGCGAAGGCCTGTGTTTGTCTTTCAGGAGGAAGTAGTAAGACTGGATGAATTTACTAAGCACCTAGTGTTTGTGTGTCTTCAGGTGTATGTGTGCATGTGGTTGTGTATGTGTGTGTGTGTTTATGTGTGTGTGTGCGCGCGTGTGTGTGTGTGTGCGTGCGTGCGTGCGTGCGCGTGTGTGTATGTGTGTGTGTGTGTTTGCTTGGGCCGGTTTTGATGAGCCACTTCTGTATAGCTCGTTTTGGGTTTCGGCTGCAACCAATGTAAGAATTTATTTCGGCCAGAGTGGTGCCATATGAAACCCCGGCCAAAACAGTGCCTAAAATATTTGCGTGTGGTTATTATTATCAGGACACGTGACGTGCTTTTTAAACTAAAACAGTAATATAGCCATCGAATTGTAAATAGAAATAACTCGAAGAACTATCCATTATCTAATGACTCTTACAAAATAATTTATAGAATAAACTTTATTACTATGGCGAACTTTAGGAATCGTTTCAGAATGTTGTGGCACTGTCCAGTAGACTAGTTCGGGGTCAAATTAACCCCGGTTACTTATTTGCAGCCACACGGAACATCCTTTACAATTTGACTGTCTTGAAATTGGGAACACGGTTACTGAGGACGTCTGGGGATAATCTGGGCAATCACTGGAAAGAATACTGTAAAACCGAAATCAAGTTCTGTTTGGGAAAATCCCAAATGGAGCTCTGTCTGAATGTTTTTATGTATGTTTCTCTTTCATACGCATAATTATACTTAATTAATATTTTAACATAATAAATACAGGATTATAACCAGAATCCAGAACTAAACGTATATACCATTCATGCTGCTACAGCGCGATAATAATCTTCAAAAGCAAAAACAATTGTAAGAAAAGCCTAGAATTAAGCCCTTTTTGATATATTTGTAGTCATATAGCCTATTGTAGGCCTCTAATAATTATTGTAAGTAAAAAAATGTTTCTTGCGCAGCGCACTTGCAAGAACAAGAACCTACGACAAACCGGTTTCTAAATACTTCAAAAAACCATTAACTGATTTAACAGAAAACAATGGTTGAATAACAAATATACAATCTATTACTTTGCCGTGTAAGAAATCTACTATTTAGGATTTTAGATCTACGAAGAATTTATCGTCAGTTCAACGAAGACGTTTTAGAACAAATAATCTTCAGATCTAAATGAAAGTATGTTATTAGAGTAAAACCTATTAGGCCGATATTGCGCTCTTAAAGGAACCTATTGATGATAAATGAAGATTACAAATTGTCATTCTATGAATGAGCTACGTATGCTTACAATTGAAGTTTAGACGTACATTGAGTATGTATCTATCAGTTTAAGTTTCATATAACGGAGTATAAAAGCCCTACGTTTAGAGAAAAGCAAATATATACACAACGAAACTAAAATATTATATAATTATACATAATACCATTCGTAATACTATTTCCAGCGTGAAATCGTGAAATATTGGCCAACATATATTAAATAAAATACCTAAAATGACGAAGTCTCAATATTATTTTGTCTATATGAAGAATTCATTTCTTGACTCAATGTGATGTATAATGGCTTAACATCATTATTATCTCGTCGAAAACTCGTCATATTCTTCAGAAACTGTCCTGTAACGTAACTCGATTTGATCATTGATATCGCGCCTTGACTGAATCCTGCGACAATCCACCGAGTGAATGGTATCCTTCTTCTTATAAGAAGCCAGAATCATCTCGAGCCAAGAGATGAAGATACTGATGATGAAGAAGAAGATACCCTTGACTCCACGGCAGCCAGAGGAGGCTGAGAGCAGCCGATGAGCAGCTGGCGAAGAAGATTGCTGACGTCATATCCGCTGAGGCGCCAGACCGACTTCCGCCTAGCTCGGCCGGAAGCGGAAGTGGACCGCCGGAAGTACGTGGTCGGTTCAGTCGTGTCTCTTTGGGGTTTTTGCGAATCGAATACCGGATGCCTTGCGAGGACTTAGCGCTCTTCGTCATAATGATGCAGTCCTTCTCAAAAGGCTCTACAAGTAGCGCACTCTTCACAACTTACGTTCCGATCTTATCTTATGTTTTTGCTTTAAAATAATAAATGTATTGCATTTAATTTGATTTCTGTGGAATATCAGATTGGATCGTATACTACTATAACAGCAAAGACGGTAGACCCATTTGATTGTACCCTCTTGTATTAGATTGTGTTGCATAAGATTTTAGATTAAACCATAACCAAGAATTTTATTGGCAAATAACATTAACAAACAATTAACAGAACATAAAAACTAAATCAGAAAGCACAGGTGGGCTGACAGATAACAAAGGGAGGAGCCCTAAAAGGACTGAGGTCCCGCTAGAAGGGACACAAATTATAAGAGTAGCAAGAGCACGCTCATCCAAGTGCTCTATGATATTTTGTTGTATAAGAATAGATTGTATTGTATCAGATTATATCGTATTAGAGTAGGCTGTAATGTATCAGTAGATTGTAACTGATTGAATCGTATTGTAATGCATCATAGTAGATGGTACCATATTGTGTTCCATTCTAATCCAATTAACGCTCGCTTATGATCTATCCAATTCTATTTTCTTGCAATCCGCATTGTTCTCGCGTGACACTTAATCTCAAAATACAACAAGTTTGCACCAATATTAATTTAATAATTATGCTTAATTAGAAGCCCTATCAGTGATAAGCATGCGGTTTCAATGGAAGCGGGAATACTCGCATAATAGTGATAATGATAGTGAATTTCATTCAGTTTACGTGCTCACATCTTATCATAAGAGAATCATGCTCAGTTGAACCAAGTTCTATTAAGCGCGATTAAATGTCGCGCGATTATATGTCGCGAGATTAACTATTGCCACACCGTTTAATTGGTTCTTGAACAAGTTAAGGTAAAAACATTGGGTCTTTCGGGAACCTCTTTTCTCTGGTAGATGGCGCAATCGTTCCATTTTCTAAATGGATTTTTTATTACATATCATTGATGATGTAATCTTGACGGAGTGGATCTCGTCAAGGATGACTCGTTCGAGTGGTTAAACGAAATTTAATTTGTTTGCATTTTTGTCATTTGTTTCTCAAATTTTTTAGTTACGTCCATAAAAATTTGATACATTGATATGTGCGCAAAAAATTTCAGCGCTGTAGCTCGACGGGAACATAATTGAAAAAAAGTTGAAAGATGTCAGTGACAAACATTACTCAAGCCAAGTTAAATAAAAGAGGGTAATAAAAGAGAGTAAAAAGAAAATACCTGTGTAGATCTGAAACGTGACAAGTGCCTCGGTGTAGAGTCGCGGATTGATTCCGCCCTGTAGGCCACAGTGAGACCGCGACAGAAGGGCGGCGGATGACCAGGTCAATCGATGACCGGTCGACGAACTGCTATTGGTCAGTGCTATCAACTGACCAAAACATGCAAACAACATCCGATGACAGCTGGGGGTAGTCTGAGAAGATGATAATATCCTCGTTAGTTAATATATCAGCTGACAAACCGCAGTTGTTTACAGTCGATAAAAAACAAAGAAAGTATTATAAGATCATTAAGAGTTAACGAATATATATATATATATATATATCAAAACTTTGCGCATGAAAGCGGAACAAAATTACTACGCATTGGAGTTTATTAAACATATTTTGGTGACCTTAAATAAACTTGGAAGGTATTAAATCGATCCTTAAGGTTAAACATCGCGATGCACTTGTCAGTTCCATTGTGACAAATGGCACTAAAATTTCTGACCCGATTGAAATCACCAAGAAATTTAATGATTATTTTACTAATATCGCTAGTGATCTTGTAGATAAGATTCCCTCTTCCCCTAATAATTTTGATCTTTATCTTGGCCCCTCTAATCCTAACTCCAATGCCATTATCCCTACCTCGCCTGATGAATTAATCGCTCTGAATAATTCCTTGAAGGTTACTCACTCGGCTGGCCCTGATGATCTCAGTCCCTCTGTAATCGCTTCTGTATTTCAGCTTATTGCTACTCCACTTGCATCTATTGTTAAATGTTCCTTAGCCACTGGCTTGGTTCCGTCTGCTTTAAAAATTGCTTAGGTCATTCCAATACACAAACAGAGTCATAAGGACCACATAGCCAACTATAGGCCTATTTTTATTCTACCCTTTCTTTTCTAAATTATTCGAAAAAGTAATGTATTCTAGGCTCTACAACTTCATTGAAACGAATCAACTCCTATGCCCATCCCAACATGGTTTTCGACCTGGGCACTCTACTGTTATGTCTCTGCTAGACCTTCACGACCACATATCCAAGGCTTTTGACCGTAATGAATTCTCCGTTGGTATATTTATATTTAAGGCTTTTGACACCGTCGATCATAAAATCCTTCTTTCCAAATTAAACTCTATAGGTATTCGTGGAGTAGCTCTGAACTGATTCCAGATCTACTTACATCACCGCACCCAATACGTGCTCTGTAACGGTCAAGTCTCCAAGACTCGTTTTATCAAGTATGGGGTTCCCCAGGGTTCTATTTTTACTCTTTCTTATATATATCAACGACCTACCTAACGCGTCTAAACTTGTGCATTTCCTTCTTTTTGCGGACGATACAAATATTATTGCATCTAGCCCCTCATATGCCAACTTAGTGACTCTGCTTAACCATGAACTGTTACATATCGGGGACTGGTTCACTGTTGATAAGCTGTCACTTAACACGCTTAAGACCAGCTGCATTACTTTTGCTTCTCATCGCAAAAAACCTCCTGTATCGGAGGACTCACTGATATTAAAGAACAATCCCATACCTAAAACAGTCTCTACCAAATTTCTGGGTGTCTTCGTTGACAAATCCCTTACCTGGAATGTCCACATCGATAAAGTGGCATCTAAGCTGTCTATAAATGTGGGCATTTTGTCACGCATTGTCCACTTACTACCACTTAGCCTGCCTACTAATCTCTATTATTCTCTGGTCCATCCGTACTTAACATATTGTAACATGGTACGGGCGTCAAACTACCGTACTCGCCTCAAAAGGTTACAACTCCTCCAAAACAGAGCCTTCAGAATTATCCATCGCAACGGCATACGTCCTTCTTCTCTCAGCATTGGCGCCAACCTAAAGATACCTAATATTGCTCAAATTACACAGCTTCAATTAAATGTGTTCGTGTATCAACACCTCAATAATCTTCTACCATTGTGTTTTAAAAACCAGTTTAATACTGTTCTACAACTCAACCCTTATTGTCTTCGTAATGCCACCAATTAGAGACCTAAATACTCCCGAACTAATACCCGCCAATTCTGTATCACTTCTGCTGGCCTTGCAGCATGGAATAGTCTACCGCATGAGTTACGAAACTTACCTCACATAACTATGTTTAAAATTAAACTCCGTAATCATCTACTAGCGCTTACCGCTTCATCAATATAATCAATATCGACACTCGTTAGTCGTATTTAAATCACGATAACATTATTTTGTGGACTTTCATAGTTAAGTTAGTTAAGTTGCAAAATAAATCCTTTCTCAAATCTCTCACCTCCCCCGCTGTCACATACCTCTCATTAAGGGTGTCCCTACTAGCGGGACCTCGGTCCCTTTGGGGTCTCCTCCCCTATTGATCACATCCACATCACCTCTCTCTCTAGACCTGGTCAATTACAGTACTTGTATCTTACTTGTTTTGATTGACCGTGTGCTGTGTGTGTGCTCAATAAAAAATCTTTGGTATTGATATATTGGTATGTATATTGGAGGGAAGAACGGTCTAAGGACATGAAACTAGTTATCAACGACGGACCTAAGGAGGCGAGAACCTGCTGCCAACGCCATGGACTCGAAAGTGGCTAAATCGGATGGAAGGAATCGCCTCAATCTGATGAGGGACACACAGATAAACAGGTAATATGCGAAAGGCACGCAGACATACAGGCATACAGACATACAGACTAAACCATGTACAAAATTAGGCAAATTTTTCTTTCGTCACTTAGTGAAACTCTTCAATGACGCAGAAGTTTGACTGCGTTGGTCTTATATTACAGCTGTAAAATGGAAAAAGTAATTTATGTAGCGGCAATACTCAAAGTTGTCATAAATTATCGATAAACTCTGGATCCATCCAATCGACATTTTATTTTTTTTAAACTGTATTGTGTCATACGAACGATGAAACTTGCTTATACGCAATTTATATTCAAGTTGATATAGGTGATAATTATTAATTAAGAAACTAACCCAGCATGAATAGTCGACCTCATCGGAATCTGAGATGGTTTCCTTTGTGAATAACATTCGATATCCCTCAGCTAGATCAATGTACGCCTCGCACGAAAATGCTTTCAAAACAAAACAGCATTCACTAAGTAATTTTTTGGATTCAGAGCATCAACATCGGCCTTCACCCAGGAACCAAAATGCTAAGGCATTAACGTCTATTGATGCAATAGCCGTATCCTGCAGAATTTGAGTTCTTCGAATAGGCCTATGGCGTGCAGTAACATTGCTCAATTAGGCTTAAATAACTTATCAACCAATATTCTTATTAACCAATATTTTTTTTATAAGTAACAAAATGAAGTAAAACTGCTGCGCGCTTTATTTCAATGTCATTTCACCGTTAGTAATTCTATTCTATTTTGTTCTGGTCCAGACAAATATATTCCATTCTTTTCTGTTCATATCTTTTCTGTTCTAGTTGAGTTCAGTTTTCTCGGCTTCAGTTTTGACTAACTGTTCTATAGTCTATCGAAATGTGGTCCTGTGCTATGACGTATGACTTAATATAGTCATAGATTTAATTAGCATATATTATATGATAATGATATCCAGTCTAGTCTTCTCTAGGGGGCCGTCCACATAATTATTACGTACACACTGAGAGGGAGTGGGGTTTCTAATGTCGGCGATCTTGCGTACGGGTGCGTATGGTGGGAGAGTGGGTTCCCGAAAATATGACGTACGCAAATATAATTGTCTAATAATGACGACCACAATACAGAATATGAAAATCAGAATTGTAAACCCAATCACAGACTATATTCCTGCTTAATCAATTTTATGTAGCATTAAAACTGTTTCAAATGGAAGTGTTGTTAGTGTTTTATTTCTTCATAACAGTTAACAAATTTAAGCTGTTAAATATGATGCTTAACAAAAAATAGATAGCTCGTGGTAAAATCAATGTCTTATAGATGTTTTTAGCTATTTAACCTATGCAATGGGGGTAGAGTTCAAATGTACGTAAGCGGTGCAACAGGAATAGTGGGTGTCCGAAAATCCGATTTTTTTGCGTACGTAATATATGGATGGGCCCTAATCGATTACTTCATTTTCCTTGTATCCTTTTTGAGAGTCGGCATATACAGACACAAGACATAAACAGTGGAAGTAACTCAGTTCGGCAAAGCAGAGCTATATTTTCTGAGTGAAATGCGCTCTATTTCTAGTATATTCTTTTCCAGCTTAGTCTGTGGACTCGGCTTGATTGATACAGTCTATGTTCTTCATAATGTAATGCAATACCGTGTCTTCTATTCTGCTTGCCTCTTTACCTTTGATTTCCAGCTGTCTTCATAAATTCATATGAAATGCAAGAGCTCAGTCGATGTTACAGTAAAACCTATTATAATAGATTGACATAGGTCCATTCCGTTTGTGTCTGTTCCATCTTCCTGTATTCCATCCCTGCGCTCGTGAATAAGTAGGTGCTCTGTGCTAGGCTTTCGAGCAGTGCGTCAAAAGTGTGGTATTGGCAATATCGATTATGCCTATGATTGTATCTCATTTCAATTGATATCTGTTCATTTCGTCCCATTCTATTATATACCATTCTTGTAACCATTATTCCAATTCATTCCATTCTACTCCATTTCACCCTCTTTCATTCTGTTTCACCCCATTCTAATTCTAACAATCTGATAATTACCTCTGTGAAAGAGTTCCTTGTTGTCCTTGCAGTTGCGGTAGGAGAGTGCAAGTGCAGAGGTCAAGGTGCAAGTGAAGGGGTTCCAGTCGGAGAGGTGACCATCGCAAGTCCGTCCATTTCTGAAGGTCAGGCCAAGGTGAACCAATCCACCCAGTCCGCAAGAAAACTGGCGACAGCGAGACACCGCTGGAAAGAAACGAATACAAAATGCGCTAAAAAAAGCAAATTATAATAATACATTCATACTGACAAGCCGTTGTATGATAACAAGTATAGTATAACTAGGCCTATATTTGGATCACAAGTTGTTTGCATTAGCCAAATTTAAGCACTTTAAACCGGACACAACTTCTAATGGTGGTTCACGTTCATTTCGTCGCATTTAAAAAACGACACTAACACTAACCATGATCCTAAACGACCCTCAGAATGTTAACCTGACGAAATGAATGCGACGAAATGAACGGTCACCCTTCTAATAACATTAGTTTGGAATGTCAGCGAAGTTTAAGATTTTATGATTGCGCTTGGAATTTATACAACTTAAATTTAAAACATGAAATAAATAGACGGATGGATTTTTTAAGCAAACAGTCCAACCAATAATATATTTAAAACATGAATTAATTAATAAGGAATAATTAAATAAATAAGCTTCTGAACAAATAAATAGGAAATAAGTAAGATAAATTAGAAAATCTACTTTAAAGTTTGACCTAAATAACGTATGATAGTGAATTATTGTACCCCAAACAAAACGAATAGCAAATAGGGCAGTGTATAGCAAATAAGTAAGGGTCTGGTATATACACAATCAGGTCAAGAAATAAAGAATGACTAATGGGCAACGTTGATTCCTCATAAATTCAATTCCGAAAGTCATAATTTTTGGAATTCTTCTTCAGAAAAAGTTTTTTGGCTAAGGTCGTCATCGAGAAGTTAAATATGTTAGGAGAATTGAACGAAAACGACGGGAACTTGATAGTTGACGATTTATAATCGTTATCTTGATGTCCAAACGTCTAAAGCGCCACTCAAAGTCAAGCGCGAGGCACCAGCTTATTCACGGGCGCTGCGTCGAATCATATGTGTTGTACAAAAGACAGTCCAAGAAAGGTCAGAGCTTGTTTTCCAGTTTACATTATAAATTTACAGTTCAGTTGTATTATATTGTATTATATTGTATTGTACTATATTGTATTGTATTATATTGTATTATATTGTATTGTATTATATTGCATTGTATTGTATTATATTGTATTATATTGTATTGTATTATATTGTATTGTATTATATTGTATTGTATTATATTGTATTGTATTATATTGTATTGTATTGTATTATATTGTATTATATTGTATTATATTGTATTGTATTATATTGTATTGTATTGCATTATATTGTATTGTATTGTATTGTTTGTATGTCGAATACTGAGCAGATAAGTTCCCTCACGAAGCAGAACTTTGTAGTCGGGACTGCGATATTTGTTGCCCAGCGGAGGAGAATCTGATTCAAATCGACATAGATCGAACGAAAGGTCTTCTCGACTGCTACGTGCTAAAGAAAAATAGGAAAACGATCGATAATACGAGATGAATAAGTTTAATAGCTCAGTCTGAAGAAATGAACTTTCCACAGAGAAAATAATTAAAATCTCATCCGTTATAATCTCTCTTTTTCTCGTCCTCAGTTCAGCCCCTCTCAGCAAACCTTCCTCTGCCTCCATTCTCCGTTCTTCCTGGAACCTGGATACGGATCACCATATGAATTCGCTGGAAACTTTCTTACATAATTATTGCTAAACATTTGATTCAGGGCTTCCGAAAATTGGAGTTTACGATGGCGAAGGAAGGTGTAAAACGTACTTTGGCTAAGGTTGTCATCGAGAAGTTAAAGACGAACGGAGAGTTGAACGAAAACGACGGGAATTTCGTGGATGACAAAATAACGGTTTGGGTTCGTGGACGATTTCTATTACCTTGCTGGTTTGATAACAGTAGACAGTAGACAAAGATGGAGGTAAAGAGACGCATTGGAAAGGCAGATGCTACGTTCGTTGGGAGATAGAAGAATACAGTAGATGCATCGTGCATTCTTTGTGATGCGAATGTGCTGAGTAGACTGAAGAACGAATTTGAGACCCTCTGGTCCGATGATGGTAGTTTAAAGAAAGAGGCTAAGAGGTGGTACGGCATAGGGGACCGAGGAACATTATGCGTGCATAACGTGGCAGTTGAATAGATATAGCGATGAAGCGTGTTTACGATTAAACATCATCAGTTAGTAGCGTTTAAAAGGTGACTATTATTATTATTATTATTATTATTATTATTATTATTATTATTATCATTATTACTACTACTATTATTATTATTATTACTACTACTACTACTACTACTACTACTACTATTGTTATTATCAAATTTCTATTATAATTATTATTATTACCATTATAATTGTTGTTATTATCGTCATCGTTATCATCATCATCGTCATCATAATTACCATGATCATCATTATAACGACAACTTTTTACTGATTCAATAATCAATTTACATACCTGCTTCTCTTATTAAACCTAGAGAAGCTCAAAGGCTTCAAGCATTTATCGGAATAGCCTTTAGATATCTGATTTTGGAAGGAGAAACTTACAGATTCTGAATTTGAGAAATTGTTCCCTATCGTCGTGTTGGAACTCAACGCACGTGAACCTTGATTGGCTGTTCAACACGTAAAATGTTCACCAGAACGTAATCTTTTTAGCATAAAATGTCATAAAACCTTTGAAATACCATTTGATGCAATTATCTAATACATGCACAAGAGCAAACGGCGCCACATGCATGTAGCACATTGACAATATCATAACCAAATTGTATCATAACCATTATTATAGAGGGCTATGACAGATGAGAGAGTCTTGAATATGACATGGAATAGGATAGAATAATGGCACAGAATGAAATAGAACAAATTACAAGGTTAGAGCATGGAATGTGATTGAATAGTATTCAATGCAACTCAATGTCACAAAGGGTTTATCACATGACATAGAATGAGATTAAATAACTACATGTACAATGCTGCTGATGATGACGGTGGTCGTGGCGATGACGACAACAACGAGGACGACAATAATGATGAAGATGGTGATAATAGTAATAAAAATAATTATAACAATTATTATAATAATAAAAATAATAATGACAAGAACAAGAACAACAGCAAAAACAACAATGAACAACAATAATCAACAATGAACGACAACAATAAGCAACAATAAACAGCAATGATAACTGCGATGACAATAAGGTCAACCATATTATTCCTAAGTTCGAATCGATTGCTCTCCACATACCATCCGTTGTTGAAAACGGAAGCGAACATGTACTTGGACCGCTCCCAGTGCTTGTTCTTGCAGACCATGTGACCGAAGACGGACGACTCGAATCGCCCTCTGGCGATTGTCACTGACTCCAACCTGTCCCTCTCGAAGAGCAGCCAGTTGCCCTGGTAGGGCACCGGAAAGTCACACTCAGGACTGGCGAGCTCCACCGCCTCTAGAATTCACAGCGATTGTCAATATAATATCGTAAACGACATATTTCTACAGCCTCTCTTGGAAGCCGAACTCAATGAAGCAGCTTATTCGTGGGTTCTGCGTCTTGTCAGATGGGTTGTTCAGAGATGCCAGATGGAGATCAATGTCTGAATCGTCCAGAGACACCAAAAAGGAGCTGCCGAGGTGAGCTTGCAAAGGATGGTACAACCATGAGCTAAGGCAGCGAAATGGATTCGACGGTGGAAGATTGGATGAACCAGGGTACGATTTTTTTAAGAGCTGAGACCATGAGTGAAAGGAAAGTCAGATGATTGACATACAATGTCTTTTGTAGCGTCATCGAATAACATACAAGGCAACGTCCGAAAGTATATTGAATAGAATTTCCAACCAAACGTAATTTTTTGCAACGCACTCTATAGTTTTGTAATATGAAAACGATGAAATTTATTGCAATATTATTACAAGGCAAATGCGATATGGGCTTATTGATGTAGATAATGGAACGTAAGGTAGTGTAAGTTCTTTTTTTATGAAATCCGTCTATATATAAGTACCACAAAATTAGCTAGGCAAATTGAGGTACGGTAGGCGTATGGCAAAAGGTGAAATACTTGAACTTAAACTAATGAGGTAATGCAATCGTATTGTAAAAGTGTGGCATGTTGGGGCCCAATATATGGATATCCAGGGATGTGATGTAATAAATTAAGACATTTATATAGGGCCCCTTCAAGTTATATATACTCAGAGGCGCAGAGAGCTGCGCTGGCATATATGATGCTAACATAATGTAATTACGAATTAATGAAATACACAAGTTAGCAAACTGCATACTGAGTTGCAAAGAGTCATCAGAGAACCAAAGAATGGATTCTCGTCGACAGCTGACAGATGGAATGAATGTTCGGAGTGTCTAGGCAAATCGTATAGTGAAAGTATGGTTGAATGAAATATTGTAACCAATCAGGTAAAGTAAGCTCATAGTAAACGTGAGGTAAGGTAAATACTATAAGTAGGGAGTGGTGGGCATATCGTAACGTTAGTATATCGATACTTTCATCACTCATCGACTGCGATTTTTAAGGCTAGCTACCGATAATTGACTGCAGCGTTTGCCGTTTTCAACTTTCAATCACTGGCATCAGTTCAACACAAAACAGATCCCACTTATTGGAACTAGGAGCAATGTACCTCCTTTCTTGACTGTGAGAACCATGAACATGACTTGTCCAGGTGGCGTCCCCTTGTCGCTGAGGGGACAGACTGGACTGAAGTAGATCTGGACATCCACCTCGCTCTTCTCATGGACTCGCGGTAGGCGCTGACAGCATCAATCGTTATAAGTCATGTACACATTGGCAATGCTAAAAACCAATAGTTGCAGCACAGAAAGCGATCTGCTCCTCATTTACATGATTCATCTGTGCTTCTCATTTACATGATCCATCTGGACAACTAATTTACATGATCCATCTGGACCTCTCATTTACATGATCCATCTGAACCTCTCATTTACATGATCCATCTGAACCTCTCATTTACATGATCCATCTGGACCTCTCATTTACATGATCCATCTGGACCTCTCATTTACATGATCCATCTGGACAACTAATTTACTTGATCCATCTGTGCCTCTTACGCACATAGACACTGGACTTAATTAGTTGATCCCATAACTCCTGATGTGTTCCACACCCAAACATTGTTGAACTGTCACACTTTCTTTGATGCTTATTCTCTTAAATAACCTAAAGTAATGAATCAATTAGCAACAACGTAATGAAATGTGAGCATGGTAAAGACCAAGGTAAAATGATGAAAGGGACGGTAAATCCAGGTGCGCTAGGAGAGCAGAATGGATGGTCAGTGTTGAATTTACGGATTGATAAACGCCCTTCACATTAGTGTCCAATCAGAGTGTTACAGCAAATCGAACTCGTAATCTCTAAACTTATACAGCGCCACTCGAAAGCCAAGCGCATGAGCGCTGACAAAAATCGCAAAGAATAGGTCCAACAAAACGTTATGAACTAAACTCGGTATGAACTGGACCTCACAGCAGAGTTGTCCACGGGTCGGGTCGGGTCACGAATATATTTAGATCAGGCAGGTCGGGTCGGGTCAAGATCCTGGCGGGTCGGATTTGGTCGGGTACATAGCCCAAACCCATTTCAACCCACCAATTTTTTGCAGAGCTTAATTTTCAACTCTTTGCTATGCACAATGTTAATCAGGCACAAACAAATAAATTTAAAATGGCAAAGGAATTATCGACAAAGCGTAGGGCTACTCTGGATTTGTTTTCCTTTTAACACAGAACTCGGCTCAGGCTGTCGTATGGAATAATCTCTCATGAATTTATGAAAAATCGAAAGTTCAGCGGATTTATTTCAAGCGTGTGAGTTAGCTGAGGAGACTCAGGAGAAAATGGTGGGACATGTGAACCGGACTCTTACGCACCTAATAATATCTGGAATTCTTTTGCATATATGCATGGAGAAAGTTTGTTTAGGCCAAAATAAATGGAATAAATGAAGGGTATCTGTCATCTTATCTGATACGTCATCACAAATAAACAGGCTATTACGATCATATTATAGCGGTCTGACTGTGCTGCGTTGTTATGACATTAGAATTTGACGATAAATAATATTAGTAAAAGCAATAAAGGCGGGTCGGGGCGGGTCTGAGTAGGTCGGGTCATATCCATCATGGGTCTGGTCAGATTATTGGATCCAGAAGTCGGGTCGAGTCGGGTCCATTTTCAATGGGTCGGGTCAGGTCGGATCATGAAAATTGGACCCACGGACAACTCTGGCTCAGAGCACCAGCCTCGCACCAGAGAAGAGGCTACTATGAAACTGATATCTTTATCTGAGGTATCTCTGTGAGATATGGAGAGAGTGTGGATTGCCTGAATTCTAACCATGACGTATTGCGGCGCCCTTCCTTCCTCTGCGGCCACAATGAAGGTAAAGCGATCTTCATCCCAGGACCCAAGACACTGGAGGCTGTGTTCTGCAAGACAATCCAGCGACAAAAGAAGTGGCGAAAGAATGGGAATGCCAAACGAGCAACAAATAACAGACATGAATGACACATGACTGACAAAAGCACCCACAAATTAAAACACGATCACCTTTGGCCAATACCTTGCATTATCTATTACCGTTACCCCTACGTTCACTCTTATGTTGAATTCATCATAACATTCGTACATACCTGCACTATTTCCGTTGCCTGCAACTGTAACAATTACAATTAATCTTTCCAGTATCTTCGCCATTAGAATTGTCGTTATCATTACCTTCACCAAGAATCTAACGCACACCGTTATCCTTAGCCTTAACATTTCCATTACCTGCAGCGATGCCTTACTTTCATCTATATGTAAACATGACCATATGCCACGATCCGTACCATACTCTTACAAGTGCCTTTCCAATACCCTCACCCTTATCTTCAACTTAAGCAGAGTGTTACCTTTTTCCTTCCCATGAAAGATGCTGCAGTAGGTTTCTGGAAATGTGAAGTGCATTCCATCGCCGACGATGCATTCGATGTCGAGACGCGATGCCTTCCAGATTCTCTCGCAGATCTGAATAAACCCAAGACGCAACTCACTGATTGCAATGGAATGTCCGTTATTTCTATTCAAAGCTGCTCAAAAAGGACATTTAAATCAAGTCTGTCTCAAAAGACTTTAAAATAATATTGAAGCAAGCAGCGTAGAAAATACTGCGAAATTAAAAATAAGTAGTCCATTGTGATATAGCAAATTGTGAAATTATATCTGATTATGAAATCGAAAATTTTTGACTTTTTAACAAAACCAATCCACACAATCTCATTCAATACCACCTCCTCCTTCTCCTCCTCCTCCACCACCACCCACCTCATTATCCTGATCCTCATCACCATCATCTGATCATCATCGTCATCATCAGAATCAGCGTCATAATGGTCTTATCTTGTTAATTCTTATTGTTCTCGTCATATATCATCATTATCAATATCATCATATAAATTATCAAAACGTCGTTGAGATTTTGAACTGATGAACTTTGATCTGACCCGTTTCTTGTGATTGCGAACGGTCACATTGGCGCGGAACTCATAGCCACCGGAAAAGGGACACGGCTTCCACTCGACGGGGGTCTCAGCTGACAAATAGTAACAGACAGACAGATAGATAGACAGACAACAAACAGACAGACATATATGCAGGCAGACAGATAGATAGGACAGACAGGGCAGACAGATACACAGACAGACAAATTGATAGGACAGACATACAGACAGACTGACAGACGAACGGTCTCTACTGTCACTGACCACTAAACGATCATTAAATATATAATATGAGGTCCATTCGCAATACGACATATCGTCCTCGCTTGATGAATCCTGTTAAACTGAGGTTGAGGTCACCAAGGAATTGCAACCTAACAAGGCAAGGGGCACACTCCATATCAGTCTACCCCATTCATCGCCGGCTTTAGGGCGGTTTGTCGTTGTGCGTCGTAATCATCCATCACTCTCTTATCGCGTCGTTTAGTTACCGCGGACGCCGACGGGAGGTGCTGCGAGTCACGTGAGTTATTCGTTGGGGTCAGGATGTTTGAACGGTGACCTTTGACACAGATTAGGCGTCCCTTTGTGTCGCTGGATTAGCCTTTCGCCAACGACTTCTGCGTGAAATCGTTTTTATGATGAGGAGTCGTTTAATCGCAAATAGTCATCCATTTCTACGGATGACATTCATTACGGAAACTACCCAGAAGAATGGAAGCGACGTTGATAGATCGGAAATCCAATACTCAGCGGACAAACAAACGGAGGCCTTGCCAACCATTTTGCGGAGTGGCGTTAAACGCCGATGCAACGCCAGACGTGATCGTTTCGCTACACCTTCAACCGGCACTGCAGGTCTTGGGGATATCCGTTTAAAGTCCCGTGACGGTGAGACCATTGTTCGGAGTCAGTGGAGCGTGATGTCGTTCCGATTGAATGTTTTGGCTCAACGGAGTTGTGGGCTTTGTGATGGGGGGCTGAGGCGGAACCGGTGCAGATTGCTGGAACCAGCGCATCTGATGGAACGTGGAACGGTCGTGGGACTGCGTGGAACGGAAGTAATTAGGTGTTCAGACGGAGACTACGGATTGTGTCTTTTGCTGTTTTAGAGCCGCGCTATAGAAGTTATCGGATAAGAAATAGAGGTTATGCTGGTGGAATAGATTTAGATTCTGAAATAGAATTGAGCGGAACAACGGTAGAGGTCAATCAGTGTGATTCTACTCATAGATCTTACTTTGCAACAGTCAGGTACGCCCACTGTTTATGCTCTTCCAATTAGTTATACATGTAGTGTCAGCTATGGCTAAGTCTACTATTACTTTTTTGGTATTGCTATGGTTACTAATTTATTTTTGGCTATAATTATAATTACTATCATTTTTGCTATTGTTTTGGTTACAGCATTTTTATTTAGTAACTACGTATTTACACTGAGATTCCCATAGGTGCAGCCCTTATCTCCTCGTCACCCAGCAATTAATTAAGATAATTAACTGATCATTGTCACTATATTCACTCCTCTTATTCGACGCTAAGGGGACCAGAAACTTTGAATAACGTCACAACCATCAGTTTCGGAAGAGAATCTGTTGACTGGGCTCTCCGTGTTTGCGGGATCTTGCCAGCGGTGACTTCCTGCAATCTGTGATTCGAGATGCGTTAGTGTTCGACTGACTCTCTGATAATATCGACTTCAACATCAGATAAATTAGCGTAGGGTAAAGTAGGAGTCTTGAAGGAGCTATATATAAAGAGATGTTCGTAATAATAATAATAATTATAATAATAATAGTAAAAATAATAAAAATAACAAGTCGCTCCAGAAAACCATCTGTCTCTCTCCAGAGAATAGTGTTATCAACCCGAGGGATCAGTATTTACCTCGGGTAAAAGAAATAAAAAGTATTTATAATAATAATAGTAATAATAATGATGACCATCAGGTATTCGAGTGATCAAAGAATGATAGATTATATTTTTCTTACCGATCCAAGGCCATTCCTGTCGATGGAGTTCGTTTGCGCTGCATAGACTTTCCATATCGGTGTCACTTGGCCGAGCTGTAAACACAAGACCACATCCGAATATAGTAACCGTCTGCATTGGCTTTCCGCTCATCAAATGACTAGTTTCAAGTTGCGTCTCAAAGTTTGCAAAACCGTTGAAGCGTCAGTGGTCACAATACTTTAGATCAGCTCTTGTTCCCCATACTGATAATTGATCATCGGTTTGTATAAATAAATATGTCTGGTCACAACAAAATTTATCAACCATATTCTCTATGGTAAACGAGCTTTTCGGTTGCTGTGCCTGCCCGTTGGGTACTCTATTCCCGCATCTCTGTGCTTTGCTTATTCGCTTGTATCACATCGTTCTCAACCGTAGACATGTAAAACTCTTTAGAACGGCTTATCTTACGGGTCGATCATCTGGATATCGACTTGATAACGGCTTGATTTTGGCGAGCCAACGATTGATACCTATACGTTACTAATTTCAATCCCATCAGAGATCTATTTAGTACTTACACATCCACAGCTGAACGATGTTCTTTGTCCTCATAACGAATTGAAAGCACGTGATGTCTTCGTAACTAACGAGAGAAAATCCAGGAAATGATGATCAAATAAAGACTACATTGTGATGAATTATATCTACACAGATTTTTCAATTGAAGCATCTTCATCTTACAGTTTGAAATAAGTAAATCGTGACCGTAATCGTAACATCGACAATATCAAAAGCGCTACTAATTTGCAAGGCACAGGCGTCAGTAAGCTTTGCTTGTATCGTTGTAACGCTCTACAGTCTAAAGTCCATATGGCGATCAACTACATGTACCATGCTTGTCAAAACGTTGTCTTGACTTACAATTAGTCGAACCTTGTCAAACCTACATGTAGGCTACCTCACCCAACATTTGATTGCATCACCACAACGCTTATTTCCATACCTATAATAAGTTCACACTTCTATAGATATATATCTTAGCTTGTTTTACCTCTTTCTTACCCTGCATACTTGTACATTAAACTTCGATTGAAATCTGTCTTACCTTGCCATTCACCAATGTCTACTTTACCTATATTTTCCCTTGGCTTATCTATCTTACCGAACCGTTACCACTAGTGAGGTTAGGCATTAGCTTAATTGGTTAGAGGTGTTTCATCTGCCTCTGGATTGTGGTTCGCTTCCTGATGCTGGCTTATCTCAGAGACTTAAATCTGTGGTTAGCATGATCCTAGCACTAAGACCCGAATGGTGTGTCATCCATTCAAACGGGGTGGGGGATTTCACCCGATCAAACTTATCGAGTACATTCACATTCACCTATTATACCTTGTCGTAATCTCTATTTTACCCTGTCTTAATACTGTTTCCTCTACCTACCTAATCGCTACCTAAATTTACCTTATCGCTAATTTTATTTACTTTATCGTCACCTTTATTTACCTTATCGTTACCTTTATTTACTTTACTGCTATCTTAATTTACCTTATCGTCACTTTTGCTAAACTCATCACTACCTTTATTTACCTTATTGTGTTAACTGTGTTTACCTTACAGCTACCTATATTAGCCTCTCCTCGCCACAGCTTATCACCGGTAATTATTCCTCCCCATTATCACCCACTCGCTTGCCGAAACCAATTCCTGTGTCGCAGCTCACGTGATCTGTCCACGTGACAGCCAAGTGACCTGCGGCATTGCTCACCCGTTGACGGTCCTCTTCGCTCTGACCTTGTCCGACCCCTCGTTGCGCATGCACGTCAGTCGTGTCGTCATTTCCGTTTTGACGCAGGTCCCGTTGTTGACGCACTTGGTGACGCATTGGTCGCTGAGCAACAGCTCCGTCTCCCTGGCAACGATAAACTTGCGCGTCTCAAAGTCGTAGGCGCTGGAGACGTGCTTTTCCTCTGCGATCCAGTTCCGGTGTTGGGCCTCTGGCGATCCACCTCCCCCTCCGTGCCAGAGGAAGGCGGGGAACGAACACTTGGAAATTGCCGAAGAAGAGTTCTCTGTCGGATGGACAACACAATGAAATGAGAGATAAAGGCATTATGTATTGTAATGTATAATTACATCGTATCCCATCATAACGTATGGCTTGCACTCTTTTTTATGGCTTGGTATTACATCGCATACGATGTTGTTGTATTGTATTGTATTGCATTTTTTTATTGCGTCGTATTACATTGTACGGTGCTGTTCTGTACTTTAGGCGCAACACGTAAGCGTAAAGAGAGTAGGCTTTATCATGGTGTGGAAATTATGTTGAATATGGGGCATAAATGTATGAGAATGAAGGGTAAGGTCAGGCGACGTCAGGTAAGAATAAGGATTAAGGACGATAAGGAGGTAATGCGAGGTAAATAAGGTTAGATTTGTGGGCTAAGGCTGAAAATTGAGTGACTGACTGAATGTTTGAATAAGTAAATGCATGATTTGACGAATTAAAGAGTGCATGAGCGAATGAATGAATGAATAATCGAACGAATGAGCCAGCGAGCAAATTAGTGGATGAATGAATGAATTAACTAAATTATTAATGAACGAGCAAGTGAAAGAACGAATGATTATATGAATGACTACAACTAAAAATAGTTAATATCTGAATCTGATTTGAAAAATGAATAAGTGACCAAAGGAACGAACGAATGAATGACCGAATTAATTAATTAATTAATTAATTAATATTATTATTAATTAGTGAACGAACGACTTAATGAATGTCAATTGAGCTTGGGCATTTTTCAATGAATAAATCTAAATCAGATGATTAGATTATGTGAAATACTGAGATGTGCATTTGTGTTCGTGTTCCTAATGTCACGTGTTTACATGTGAATAAGGAATATGCAGCCAATTAAGATAATATGTAAGCCAAGAAGAGCGGAAGAGAGCGCTTCCACGCATTCTGGGTTTCTCTTTGGAAGAAGATAATGAATCGTTAGTCTTCTATACCCTTCCTGCTTTGCATGTCCCCCACTTGTACCTCTTACATCCCCCCACTTGCACCTCTTACATCCCCCCACTTGCACCTCTTACATCCCCCCACTTGCACCTCTTACATCCCCCTACTTGCCTGTCATCCCTAACAACGCCCCCATCAGTCCGCAATACTCACTCTCGTCCTCGACTTGTTTCTCGTCTTCGCCGTCTTGTTCATAATCCTCATTTCTACATTTCCCATTTTCCTTCTCCTCTTTCTCACGAGAAGGCGGATGAGGAAGAGAAGAAGAAAGAAGAAAGGACGGATAAAGAGGAGGAGGAGGCGGAGGAGATGACGGAGAGCGACCGCTCATCGCTCCCCACCGTATTCCTCACACCTTTATCTCTTTCCTAGTTCGCTTCCTCTTCTCTCTTTCTCTATCTTCTCCGCCTTCTTTCTCTCACTCCTCTCCCCTTCCTCCTCTTCCTCAGATTCCTTATTTGACTCGTCCTATTCCTTCACGTGCTCTTCCTCCTTCCTCTCCTCTTCTAATTCCGTCTCTTCTGCCCTATCTTTTCCCTCTTCTTCCTCCCTTTCCTTGCCTTCCTTCTTTGTCTCCTCCACCGTCTCATCTTCCTCATCCTCATCCACACTGTGATGGATTACCAACGTCCACGGCATCAATTTTTTCCTGGCTATGACCATGTCTTTCTGTTGAGGTCGACTCTAGGACTGGTCACTTAGAAGGAGGGCACCAGCCTTCTCCAGCAGAGATCAGGAGGGAGGGAGGGACCCTCGACGAGGGAGGGAGGGAGACAGTTCTAGAGGGTTGACGGGGAGGACAAAACTGAGACAAAGAGAGCGAGGGGGTTAGACTAACTAAGACACGCGTGAGACAAGACGTCATGCAATCATTAGTTCTCATTAGACAACGCGTTCGTCACAGATGCTCTCTCTCAGCCTCAGTACCCGACTTATAGTGAACGAGCATCTTCCGGAAGGTCACCTTAGGCCGCCGAGTCACGACCTCTCGTCAGAGACACGAAATGCGTATGCGTCGCCTACATTCAGCTGACCAGGTCACTTGGTCGATCAGTTCGTTCTGCTGAACAGTCGTTGTGCTGACCAGGTCATTGAGTTGACCAGGTCGTTGATCTTACAAGGTGGATTAGATTTATTGTGAAATTATTTTAAGAACCAATTAACAACAGTACTGCTTTGTCAAAGAACTTGAGGTGGAGGTTGATGACATAATCGTCAGAAGTGGACGTGCATTAGGTTTTAACAGAAATTAAAACCTTATTCTCTAGATCCAAAGCCAAACAGTTTCTGAATAAACAAGATAGGAGTGATACCTTGGAGTTAGGAGTTAGACCTTAGTCCTTCTTCGTGCTGTTAGCACATTAAGCGACACAGTTTTTTCACACTTCCTTCTCTTGGGCAATCTCCAATAACATTTTAATTAAGTAGGTGCATGGTCACACAAACGCATTTTTAAGTGGCAAAAAGGAGACACTACGGACATCTGGAAGATAATTGTTCCAACAGTAGAACCAATTATCTTAATAGACAGTTTGTTTTTGTATTAGTGTGAGCAAAATTAATATCAGTCTATAGTATAATTCGAAGCTGTCCTAATACGACCAATCTCTGAGTGGAAAGTGAGGTTTCTTAAATGTACCGAAAGTTTCTGTTCAACGGTGTGTTAAACAAACAAGAACAATACTCATGCTCGTTAGATGGAAAGAGACTTCGGCAACTTGCTGCTGAAACTGTGATAAAAATTTTTTGACAGATTCAAGACGCAAATAATTATGTGTACGGCTCGTGAAATCTGATTCCACTTCTAATTGAATTCTAATCGATCAGCAGTTTGCTCTTAGACGCGTCATCATTCCCATCTACGCTACCTTCAGCATTCAATATTCCTATACCTGTGTGTCCTCCTCGTCCTCCTCCTCCTGCTCATCCTCGTCCTCCTCGTCCTCCTCGTCCTCGTCCTCCTCCTCCTCTGCGTATAGGGTCAGTGATAACTTAAACAAGCCACCTTACCTAGAAGAACAAGAGGTTTTCCTCCTTCTCTTCATTTTGCTTACTCCTTTTTTCCATTTTCTCCTTTCCTACTCTACTCCTCCTCCATTTTCTTCTGCCTCCTCCTCCGCCCCTCCTCCTCCTCCTCCTCCTCCTTTCCATCCACTTCCTTCTTCAACTTGTCAACTTCTCGTTGCGCAATGATGATTAGTAAGCAATCACGAAAAGGAATCTTCTCCTTTGATTTCGTTGAATTTAATAGGATTGAGTTTGTTCATAACGGAAGCAGACACTTCATCTTTCACAGCCTCGGCATATGAGGAAGTGAGTCCAGTACTCTCCCTCACCGCCTCTTCCTACCACCATCAGTGCGGTTGGTTAGTGCACATTCATTATTAGGGTTGGCCAGAGGTAATTCATTGACAGGTACTGCGATGTCGCGTGTTGCCTAAAATGCGATATATTAACTGTAATTGTAATTGTAGCTGAACATGTTTGGTACATTTAGGTAGAGCAGTCATGGGCCTCATAGACGGAATTGAGCGTGTTCCATGCAAAAATGTTGATTGCGGACCTGGCCCCGGTTCCTAAGCATCTCAGGGTTCCACTGGACCACCCCATTTCGGAGGACCTGCCTCCTCTCCCTAACCGTCTCATCTTCCCACCGACAGTGTACGATGGTCACCTCATCTTGACCAGTGATCACTCAAACAAGCCACCTTACATGAAGAAGCAAGAACTTGTCCTCCTTCTCCTCATTTTGCTTCATCCTCTTCCTGTTTCACTTTTTCTTCATTAATTTCCATACAGGCAAAACAGAATTCGAATGTGGTTCCATCTGTTACGCATCTGCAGTTCTCCACTCTCTTCCAATCCGCCAATAACTCAACGCGAGACGGGAAGTCCAGAAACTTTCCACTCCGACAGGAATGATCTAGCACACCTTTCAACGCGGAACGATTATGGATAACGCCGTGTTCCAGAGATGAAATTAGCCATAACAGGGAACGCAGTCTCTGTTTTTTCCATGGAACCGCTATACAGATCCGGACAAAATAAAAAGCCTCGGATTGTCGGAGAAGGTGCAACGGGTTCTGTGAATAGGTGACGGTTGCGGATGTCTTGGGGTTGGATTTCCCTCCATTAGACGCAATTATCGGTCCGAGAAAATGAAGAAATTACAGGTTGTGATCCGTGATCGGCCGAGATATGTCTCGTTCCTTAGTTTCGCCACGTTCGCTCTCTGTGCAAGACGAGCCGTAATGATAGACTCATGGCTGTCCATCTGTGTGTCTGTGTCTGTCTGTCTGGTTGTTTGCCTCTGTATCTTTCTATGTGTGTCTTTGCCTTATTGTTTCTATCCATCTACAGATGTCTCATAAGCTATATGTCTGTCTAACTGCACGTGTGTGTCTTTTGATTTGTTTGGCTGTCTGTCTGTGTTTCGCTTTATGCATATCTCTACGTCTTTCTCTCTCTTTCTCTGTCTGGCTCTGTCTGTCTCTGTCTCTGTATTTGCCTATGTCTCTCTCTCTCTCTCTCTCTCTTTCTCTCTCTCTCTGTCTCACGTTCTCTTTCTCTCTCTTTCTCTGTCCGTCTCTGACTGTCTGTCTCTGTCTGACTCTTTCTCTATCTCTGCCTCTCCTTTCTCTGTATACGTATCTCTTAGGCGCTTTATGTTTATTTGACTGTTTACCTGTGTCTGTCTGTCTAAACTATCTGTCTGTCAGTTTTCCTGTCTTTCTAAGTCTCGTCTATGTCTTTCTGTTTCCTTCCGTGTGTATCTCAGGCGCCTTATGTATGTCTCTGAGTCTGTGTCATTGTCGGGTTCCATGTATGTGTCGGTCTCTGTCTCTTTCTCTTTCCATGCTTCTACCAATGCATATGTTTCCATCCTTCTCTATATATCCGTCTTAGTATCTTCGTGTTTGTCTCTGACTCCATACGTCTTTGTGTATGTCGAAGTCTTCTCGTGCATGTCTGTCTGGCTGCGTCTTTCACCGTCTGCTTGTATGTCTAAGTCTGTGTTTCACCCAGCCATCTTCAGATCCCATCGACACCCGGATGTAATTGTCACAAATGACTCGCGTTAGAACCATCACTTGAAGTATGAGAGCAGCGTCAGACCCGTCTTATTAC
>OY365807.1:2633349-2635849 GCA_959347315.1 Bimastos eiseni | reverse complement strand
ATACTCTGTGACCTTACTCAAACTTTCCTTATCTACTACTACTTTATAAATAACTAGCTTCTAGTTGAACGTGGCAAGTTATTCCCATTCACACCGTTCAAAGTTTTCAAGCATTTATTCCGTTTTTAAAAATACGAGAAACCAGTAACAAGTTCTGTAAAATCTTTAGCTCATTGTCAGCATTAAAGGTCTACATGATTACAAACTTAAAATCGACGACCTCAACGGTAGCCTAGGTTTTCTGCCACACTTTCAGCGCTTACGCCTCTCCGACCAACTTATTTATTTACTTATCAGCATGCATTTTTGTAGCGCCTTTATTTAATTTCGAAGCATCAATCGACGGCGCTGAAGAAAGATTTGTCCAACGACTCTACACATTAACGATCTCTAGCCAATCAAAGCTCTAACTAACCGGTTACCGTGTCTAAAGAACGGCATGGGCAAGCGGCACAGAGGAACGGGATAATCAGCGTGGAAATCAGTCTCAGAGGAACTGAAGTGGGGTGAAAAGAGAGGGTGGAGAGAGAGGGTGAAAGGGAAGAAGGGAAGGGTGAAGGAATGCCATCTATTGACAAATACGTGCGATAATGACTCAGCGAATGCGAAAAGAAAGGAAAGAGAGTTGGACGGAGGAATAGCGGAGAGCAGGGGCTTGAGCTGAATTTACGACGGTAGCTGCTGCCTCGGATCGACCCCGTCATACGTCTCCCATGGGAACATTGTCAACCGTCTTCCGTATGCCCTAGTCTGTGTGTCTGCGTACGTCTGAGTGTGCATGTGGGTATGCGTAAGAGTCTGTCCGCCTGTCCGTCTGTCTCTCTATCTGCATGTCTGCCTGTTAACGAGGGATGAGATGGAAGGAGGAAGGGACAGGGAAATAGAGAGCAGAGGGACGGAAAGATGCGACGGAGAGAAGGAGGAACGGAACATGGATGTATGCTGAAAGAGAGAAAATTAATAGAGATGCGGAGACTTAGACAGAGAGGCAGAGAGACAGACAGACAGACAGAGACAGACAGACAGACAAAGACAGACAGACAAAGACAGACAGACAGAGATAAAGACAGAGACAGAGAAAAGGAATAGATGAAGAAATAGAAACTGGATGAGAGATAAGAATAGAGGCAGACGGACGGACAGATACAGCGACATCAGAGAGACAGGCAAAGATCACATAAGAAAATATTCCGATGGATCATTCTTTCTTCAAGCAACCAATCAGAAATTCGATCAATCGATCCTTGCACCAATCAGGAAGGCAATCAATCAGTCTGCCAATTAATTACTCATTGATTCGTCGATTCGCTCACTCAAAAGTTTCAAACTAATCAAACCATTCAATAAGTTAATAAAATTAAGAAACATATGAATCAGTCCACTAAACTGGAAAAAGATATTAATTAATCAAACAAACAAAGACACATCAATCAATCAATCAATCAATCAAAAAAACAAACAGAAATGTCATTTAATAAAGCAAATATAACAATAAATGACATAAAATAGCAAATTAATAAAATTAAAAAATAAACATACGCAAGTAATCAAATAAACAAACATATCATTAAAAAAAGTCAAGTATATCAATTCAAAAAAAAACAAACATATCAATCAATGAAACAAACAAATATATTAATCAATCAAACATACAAACATATCAATCAATCATATCATATCGATAAAATAAGTATATCAATTAATCAAACAGACAAACATATCAGTCAATCAATCAAACTGATTAATCAATCAAACATCAATCACTTTCATAAGATCGCTTCATCCTACCTCAGCACTCAACTAGCAGTGACATCACAAACACTTACGGCCACAACTTGGCTCCCTATCAATGCAAGGCGTTCAAGAAAACGACGACTTAGAAATCCGATCAATCGATTTATTTGACTGGTGCTGATGATAATTATGAGGTTCGATTACCTGCGTTCGATGACAGATCGATAGAGAAGAGAAGGAACTCCGATCAAAGGAAAGATACGCATCATCTTCACCAGTCACTGATTCTGTCTGTCTGTCTCTCGCTTCTGCCGCCGATGCCAATGACGACGCTCAATGTTGTTAGAATTCTGTTTAACAAGAACGGCAGCGATATCTGCAACAAACGCTTGTATGAGACGAGAGCAGTTGCTCCATTCCCCTAATCTTCTACTTCCTCTTTATTATCCTCCTCCTCTTCCTTTTAACTTTCTCTTCTTCTTCTTCCTTCCTCTTCTTCCTTCTTATTCTTCTTCTTCTTCTTCTTCCTCTTCTTCTTCTTCTTTCTTCTTCTTCTTCTCCTTCTTCATATTCTTCTTCCTCCTCCTCCTCCTTCCCTCTTCATACTTCTCCTCCTCTTAATCGTGTCCTCCTTTTCTTTCTTTTTCCTCCTCCTCTTCCTCATCTTCTTCATCCTTCTATTCTTCTATCCCTCCTTGCACGTACGTGTCCTTACTCATCAATATCTTCCTCTCCTTTTATTTTTCTCTTCTCCTTCCTCTGTTTT